>PVJA010000939.1:0-141988 GCA_004027025.1 Myocastor coypus
AAGAAGAAGAAGAAGAAGAAGAAGAAGAAGAAGAAGAAGAAGAAGAAGAAGAAGAAGAAGAAAAGAGAAAGGGAGTAGCGGGGGAGAGGATGATCAAAACACGCTACAGTGTAGCCAGATATGAATATGTACAGTGGATCCCATTGTTCTCTGTAATACCTTATGAACTAATTAAAATACTACTGCAGAATAATTGAGAATGACCATATAGTTTCACATATGAGATGAAAATTTCAGTGCCCTTGATGACCCTACCAACTTTAGGTGTACTTGTAAGTTATCAAAGTGTTTCTGCTATAATAGAACTAGTAATAGTACTATTCTATCTTCTTTTGAAAAAATATGGTAGTTTATTGTTTTTAGCAGAAGTATAAATCACTTGTCTTTCGGAAACTAATACTTTTCTTTAATTATCTTATCTTTCATGGAAGATTTCTTTTCTAGCACATATACCACCTTTGGGACTGAAAGTGTATAAGATTTTAGAATCAGACAGCTCCAATTCACATTTGGCTGACTATCTTGTGTACAATGGTAAAACAGAAGAAAGTGAAGTTTTCAAGATAAAAACTATGGTAAATACCAAGGAAGCTATAACTCTGGAGAACTCTTTTCTGATGGTGAAGTTTGATCAGTCTGGGCTTATGGAGGTATGTTCTAAATAATTCTGACATTCAAAGATGGTTCATCATGTTTACTACATGTACAGAGAGATAACTCTGAAAGGAGAAAAGCCTTTTTAACTAGGATACATCAGATAGATACCGTTCCTAGTACAGTGAGAAAGAAGTAAAGAAAGTGTAAATGTTTAAGAATGTTTGTAGAAACTTTCATGGCAATGTGATAGGAGAAAATAATGCTTGATTAATCTAACAATAAAGATTTTAGGGGCCAGCCAGATAGCTCAGTGGACTAAAGCATCTACTGCCCCCAGGGTGCACTGAGACAGATATTGAGACTGGACGTGGTGATATGCGCCTATAATCCTAGCGCTTGAGAGGCTGAAAGACAGGAGGATCACTACGAGTCCAATCTGTGTAGTGAGACCCTATAGACCCTGTACTAAATACAAAAAGGAGAAGGAGGAGGAGGAGGGGGATTTAGTGGGTTTTTTTTTTTTTTTTCAAAATATTAACCCATGCACATGGGAAATAAAAAATAAATTTGCTCTTTCTACAGTTTGACTGGTATGATTAAAACTCCCAATTTGTTCCTCTTTGAAGAATGTTCTGTCTTTCTGTTGCTGTTGTAAAGGTTTTAAGTTATAAGGCCAAATGTTCAGTGAAGGTCTTAACTTACCATATTCTGACTTTAAAAAAAAAAAAAAAAAAAAAAAGTTGATGTGTACGTGAGATCAGATGCAGCACTGTTAACATTTTAGTGCTGAGTTGCTTTGATTTTCTTTATCTTTAGGAAATGACAACTAAAGAAGACGGGAAACGCCATAAAGTGAAAGTGCACTTTTCCTGGTATGGAACCACAAGCAGAAGAGACAAAAGTGGCGCCTACCTCTTTCTCCCTGATGGCAACGCCCAGGTGAGCCGTGCTGGTAAAAGACACATGGACTAAATGCATATTGAAAGAGTGTCAGGGCAAAAATAGCAAGTGTGCCTCATTGGTCTGTCACTGTTCATCTGTTGGGGATATACTTTTGGCTACTGTGTTCTATCTACCCTTATGATGCTTAACAAATTTCTTAGAAAAACAAATTTGTGAGAGTTAGAGCTCTGATGTGCTGCTGCAAGGAGTGGGCACTGTACGTGGATAAAGGCGAGATTTGTCTTAGCACAGCATCCTGTTGCAGTGATTGATTAAATGAGTGATTATATATTTGGTACAGGGTTTCACTACACAGCTTGGACTCATAATGATTCTCCTGTTTTCATCCCCCCTAGCACTGGGATTACAGGCATGCACCACCATGCCTAGACTTGGTGACTGGTTTCAGAGTGCCTGGGGACAGGACCAGGAGGACATATGGTACAGGGGTTTCAACCCCAGTCCCTGAACTTGCTATGCAGGTGCTTAGTCCACCAAGCTATCTTCCCAGGCCTTGTTATGAGTATAGAATACAGTGTAGGTACACATGCTAAATATCCCTCTGGGAAACATTGACTGCCCACTGGATGGTCCATTTTCTCTTTAACAGTTTAATAAAACATTTTTTTCCCAACGTTGGCCATAAACATAGTGTATATAACTTCTGCATCTGTGTAAAAATGTTAAAAACTACAAAGAAAATAGTAAAATTTACCAAACGGTCCACAACCCTACAACCTCTGAGAGCCACTTCCCAAATTTTGTTGTAGTTTTCATTTATTTTTAATGAAGATCCTTTCCCCTCATTCTGAGCTCTCTCTTACTGGTCTTTCATACATTATCTTTCATTTGTAACAGTAGTCACAATCTGATGGAAACATAACCTTAATATACATGGCTGTATTTGGGAATTTTCAGATGTTGCATACGTACTTGTAATATTTCACTGCTGTGACATTTTAATAAGCTTTCTTTGCCACATTCATTTTGTGCAGTTCTGATTATTTCCTGAAAATAGGTTTTTAGAAGTCATTGTGTTCTGTGTATAAAGGCTTTTGATACATATTGCTTATCTTCTCTTTAGAAAGATTGTATAAATATTAATTCTGTCAGTGTTTTTTTTTTAATAGTTCTACCCTTCCAAGCACTGAGAACTATGCTAAGAGCTGTGCCTATAAAAATATCTTAACTGAAATACAGTTTAGTTTTTTGTTTTTTGTTTTTTCAGTGTACTTGGTACTGGGTCTCACCACGCAGCTTGTACTCGTAGTGATACTTGTGTTCAGCCTTCCACCATGCATCTGGCTCAGCGTGCCTATGGATTGGGGGTGGAGCCAGTGTGGTGCAGAGGTTTAACTGTAGCTCCTGCACTTGTCTAAGCAGGTGCTTAGTCCACTGAAATATCTTACTGGCCCTTATTTATAGATTTTTTTGACTACTAGTTAAGTTGAGCTTTGTTTTACATTTCACTTGCCTTTCATATTTTTGTGTGAATTTTCTGTTCACATTTTTGACCCATTTTTCTATTGACTGTCCCACTGATCTCTTAAGTAGTTTTTATCCGGAGTCAAATTAAAACTTTTCCCTATATGTTGCAAAATTTTTCCCTGACTATATCATTTAATTGGTTTATTATTTTTCTAGTACTTTGCAATTGTTGAGTGGTCAGTTCCATAATTTTGTTCTTTAGAATTTCTACTTAGGTTTTACATTTTTTAAAGAAGACAATACAAAATGATAAAGAAAAATGAAACAAGAAATGATGCAGAATTTCACTGAACAAAATAGGAGTTTGACAATGCTTGGTATATTACATAATAGTATTTTCCAATTAATCATTTAGATTACCAGATATAAACCTGCAAACTTGAAAAAGGAGAAAATGTAAGCATTAATTGCTCCTTTCAATAGACTAGCAGAAATTAGCAGTATAATTATCCAAGCTATCCTGTACATATACATAAATATATCTTTTTCCTTTCTTCCTTTTGTCCTTTCAGTCACCCAAGTTGCTCCTTCCCTTTGAGCAGATTATTTCCCTTACACAGCACCCATGGACTTTTCAAGTTTTATGTATTCTTTCTGGTTCTCACACTAGCAAGACAATATGATGTTTGCACACATGGGCCTGATTTATTTCATTTACCAGTATGGTCCCTAGTTACATCCATTTACTATAGGTTTTCTACTTTTGTCAGTTCTTTCTACTTTCACACCAATTAAATATTCTCATTACAAGCCAGGCGTGGTGGCGCACACCTGTAATCTCAGCACTTGGGAGGCTGAGGCTGGAGGATCTGTGAGAGTTCAAGACCAGCCTGGGCTACAAAACTGAGCTCAAGGCCAGCCTGAACTGTACAGCGAGACCCTGTCTCAAAAAGAAAAGAAAAAAAAAAAATTCTCATTAAAGTTTAGTTGCCAGGGAATTCAAGTGAGAAAGTTATCCTAGCCTACAATTTAGGAAAGTCTGATAATCAAAATCAAGTGTTAAATATTTAGAATTGTGTTAACACTAAAGTTTTGAGCACAAAGAATTCAGGATGATAAGTTACAGTTCTTAGCAGGCATTCCCAAATGGGCACTGAATTTTGGCATAAGCTATCTCAGTGTTTTCTTGCTTTCCAACTTTTGTTATTACAGGTATTATTCTAATTGGACTTTATTATTTTAAAAGGATAGTTGTGCTGTGGAATATTAATAATGTATAATATATTAATAGTAATTCAGATTAAGTTATTTTATGTTGAAATATCTGTAATGTAAGGAGGACAGATACGATCCTAATATATTTACACTGAAAAAATAAGATAATGTTAGGGAGCAAAGTGGCTGAGTGTATCAGACAGAGGTAGGAGTGCAGAACCCACATCCTGGATCCTCCTCCTTCACGCCTCCCTTCCTGGCTATCTGATTCTTGGGTAGAGAAACTTGTCAATGTGAACCATCACCCATTTTATTAATTTGAAACTATTTTCCCAAAGTGGTTGAAATTTAATGTAACAATTCAGAAAAATCCTACACTGTTTATATAGTTCATATTGGAGACCTCGCTTTTCATGCTGTTGTTGAGCTGAGGTGTCTAATACTTAAAATATAATTCTTCATAAGTGCATCAAGTTTACTCCAGGATCACGTAACTTTTATGCCTTATTCCCACATTTTTTGTGAGGTTAGATTCAAAATATTAAAAACTTACTGGGGGTTTCCAGGCAGATTTTTTCCCCCTGTGTCTATGAATTTGCTTAATACTCAAGGACTTACTTCATGTAAAAAGGCAGAGTGTTTTATGGGTTAGTAAGCTAGCCAGATTGAACTGTTGCTGAATCCTGCTTTCTGTGTGCTTAGGTTACTTCTTGTGACCAGCCCAGTAACCCACCCTCACCCCAGAACATCAGGGGGCCTTGTTAAACATGTGCCTGTCAAAATACCAGTGCTGTGGAATGAGTGTTATTTCTAATAAGTAACTCTGTATGGTGGAAAAGATCTTAAAGGAGATTTTTATAGTTGAGAGAAATACCTGTTAATCATCTATGCCAATCAAGTTGTAAGCAGTTGGCAAGTTTTTCATAACAGAAACCTTGTATTCAGTTGCTGTATGTGTTAAAATAATTTAATTTTCCTGTACTTATTGGTCCATATGAGAAATGAAGATATGCACTTTACAATATTTAAAGACGTTCAAGTCAGTTCAGATGGCAAAAGTAGAATTCCATCACTAGTGAAATGTTTAACAATTATATATTAAACAAAATGTGTCATTACAAGATAAAAAATAATCTTCCACCATGCAATAAATTGCAAATCACCAAAATTATAATTCTTTAAATGATTTCAGTTCAATGTTTGGTTTTGAAATCTGGACATACTTTTTTTAAAAAGTGGCCAGAGTTTCTATTTTTGTTTTTCTTTCTTGCTTCAGCTACACCAGGATCATACACATATTCTCATCTGTGGTAAGCTTGAGTTTTCATTTGAAATGAAGAACTAGGGTGATACGTTGTATAGTTAGGGAAACTGAAAAATATGCCATAGAAAATTCAGAAGTTAAAATATTTTTGCTAAAAATGTCTTTTCCCCCACAGCCTTATGTTTACACGACTCTGCCCCCTGTCAGAGTGACACGTGGAAAGATTTATTCGGAAGTAATTTGCTTTTTGGAACATGTTACCCATAAGGTCCGACTGTACAACGTACATGGTAAGGAAACATAGTTGTGAAACATACTGGCTTCTGGATTCTTGGTTGCCTTGTGTTATTTTTAGTATATGGGTAGTTAACTTTTGAAGATGGTTTAATCTTTTAAACTTGATTTCATATGTGTAGTGTGACTCAAAATATGATACCTAAGCTTAGAATAATAAAAATGTTAAAACATTGTACTCCTTAATATGCATATATTCTTTCTTTCAGACGTACTCTCTTGTGGCAGTACAATATTTGCTTTCATCACAAGCTCATTTACTAAAACTTTTTTCTAGACCTGAAAATAGCATGATGGCCTTGAGTTTAAAAATTAGAATTATATTATGTACCACTTGCATTTAGTGGTTTCAACAACTAACTGAGAAGTACACACAAAGTTCTGCCTCCTTAGTGTGAAAAGTACCGCAGGAGCACATGTCCCAGCAGTGTAACTTTAAAAGAAATATTTTCTAAAATAGTCCTGTTTGTTTATAGCTCTTTAGCCAGTGGAGTATGAAACCAGCCAATTGTCTATTGCTTTTAGAGAGTATGGGGCATTATCCTTATTAAGCAAAATGATAGGAAGTCAACTTTTTGTCCTTCTGGGAGCATAAACTTTAGCAGTTCACTGATCCTCTTGGGTGTAGCTTTGGTTCCTGAATGTCTACAGTCGCATATGCCTACGGGGGTTGACTTTGAATTAGACTGGAGTACTTTTCCAACCACAGATCAGATTTCACTAACCAGGCTATTTACCCCAGGTTATAACTCTCTTAGAAAATGACCTTGTAAAATGGCACATTAGGGGGGACACCCACTCAGGCCCCCCCCATCCTGTCCCTCTCTCAGACAGGAGCTTTCTTTCCCTCAATAAATCTATTCTGCTCATTAAAAAAAAAAAAAAAAGGTACGTTAAGTTATTTTTGCTACCAGCTAGTCTGAAAGACAGGAGAAAATGGAAAATGATCTTTCCTGAAATCTTCATAAAAGTAAAAAAGAATTCTATAAACTAATTACAAACTCTTATCAACAGGCACATTCAATTATTTTTTAAAATCTTCTTTGATTTTCAATTTCATTATTTTTTACCCTTCCTTAGAACATTAAGTCTGGGCTAGCTAGGACAACCCAATTCCTAGGTTAGGTCTGGAAGGCAGTCTTCTAGAGGCAAGAATAATCAGCCCAGAGACTGACTTGGGGTCCCATATGTGTAAGTTCTAAGTTATCTGCAATCACTGTATACCTAAAGGAAAGCCTGTAATTCTGAAATAACATTTTATTGAGTTTCCCAAAACCTCTGTGAGTCAGAAATAGTTTTTGCACATCCGTTGGTGTGTTCTTGCATGAGCCACCCCTGAGAGCACTAAAGCTACATTTTTGGCTATCATCAAATGTTTCTTGGATGGATGGAAAAATAACATCGCACAGAAGAGGTGCTGATCTATTTTTAATTTTGCTTAAAACTACTGTGATTGAATGGGAGAGTTCTTTTTGAGTGCAGTGTGACACTCGCGTTGGCGCAGGCTGACGTCATCAGGTTTGTCTTGGTTTTTCATTGGTTATATTTAGAGATAGGCAGTGCCTCAGAATAAATGCCAGCCTCGCAGTCAAATCTATTTGCTGAATTGCTTTTGTTTTTATTTATGTCTGGCTGCTGACGTCACCGCATCTCTTAAGCTTTCATTAGGTTATCCTGGACCCCTGGCACTCATGTCACAGGGGTTTTGTAGAAGGGAGAGGGCCCTTCTCTGCTGCTTGTAGCTGCCATCAGACCTCAGTAGCCGATTTGGAAATTAATAGACCCTGATTTGTCTGCTTATTTATTCCAACAGGCTGCACTAACCAGAACTAAATAGTTGTCATCCTTCTTCTTCTCTCTTCCTGGGCTGCCAGACAGCTCTGCACCATGAGTGGGGACCGCAGAGATTCAAATGGTGATGGCCCTCCCAGAGTGACAGAACTGTCTCTGGCTCTCTTGCATTTCCTAGGCTCCCAATTCAGCCTATTTCTATTCATGTGCTTGGCTTCTTCTTTATCTGTGCATTTTCCTTATCTTCTTTCATGTTCTTGGAGAGAGGTTTAAGTTTGAGGGACTTGGCCTGTTGTGGAGATACCTCTCTCTTATCACCAAACTGGCCAGTCTTGGCAGGCTTTGAAGTTTTGGCTCTGACCCATCTTCCCTTTTTTCAGTACTCACAGTCTGCTCATTAGTTACAAGAAAAATATTTTTGCATTCAAGATGTCATTTGGTGGCAGTTCTTACGATCTCCACAAGTCTGACATCTAGGTAATTGGAGATATATTTTAGAATGGAGCTTAATTAAGAAATCCAGACTTTTCTGGATAGGGCACTAAGAATACAGTATTAGTTTAATAAAAATAAGTGTGCAAACTTTATGTTGCCTTGGATTTCTTAGTGGATAGATAGAGTAAAGAAGGGCTGAAGCATATTTTGGAGTCAACATTAGATTTTTGTGCTTGAGACCACAAAGCTTTAGAATTATGTAGGAAATGACAGACAAATAAGTGTAATGCAATTAACTAGAGTGTTTCACTGGAAGAGCTTTTATTTTTTTTTTAAGTCTAGCTCCATGGATTAAATATGAAGTCAGAATACACAAACTTAAGCTAACATATAAACACCCTTTTCCCCTTTATTCCTGAGTATTTAGTCTTTTTACAGTATGGTTGTAAAAAACTTAAGCTAACATATAAACACCCTTTTCCCCTTTATTCCTGAGTATTTAGTCTTTTTACAGTATGGTTGTCGTTGGGGGAGATGAGACTCTAGAATCACCCCAGTGGATTTCATTCAGTCTTAGTCCCTACTATGTGCATATTCCAGGCCCTCTCAACTCTGCCACCTACAGAAGATTAGACCCATTATAAGATCTTGTCTTAATTGGTAGAATTGGTGGTTGGTTTTCATGAGACCTTCTCTTTGACATTTCCTGAGGATTCATATTGCCTGGACCTTGTTTCATTGGGGAGTTAGTGAAATCACTCTTGAAGTCTTCAGGGCGTTTGAACAGAAGTATTCTAGCAACCTCGAAAAACAATTTTCTGGGCTGTGGTTATGAAGTGCTGAGTCATCTGTTGTAAGAAATAGCTAGACGCTCTTTAATATTCTGAATTCCGGCCTCTTGTAAACCAGTTGTCTGAGGCACTGATTAAAACACTTCCAGAAAAAGTGGTCCTTTGTGTTAGGTGCAGAGAAAAACTTCATGCAGCTTCCATGTTTTTATAGGTTGGCCGTGAGTTGTACATCTCTAAATAGCAAAAGTACTTATTCTCATATTCATCTTACTATTTTTGGATGTATAATTTTTCTCCATGCAAATTGATCAGATACAGTTATTAGATGAATATTTTTGACTAAAGCCTCTTTGTTGACAGTACCAAAGTTCTGATCTAGAAAGAAATGCAAGTTAGAAGAGAAAAGCTATGATTTTTTTTTGATCATTCATGATCACTGTACTCAGTTACTAAGCTAGTTAATTGTATGAAAAATTTTATTATTTCTCATTTCTCATCAGTTAGGAAACAGAAGAAGATGAGGTGACATACACTTGTAACCCCAGCACTTGGGACACTGAGGCTAGAGGTAGCAAATTTCAAGTCCCATTGGGTAACTTAGCAAGACCCTGCCTCAAAATAAAATCATTTTTTAAAAAGAGAAAATAGAAGGCCCTGGGTTGAGTCCCCAGCACCCCCACATCCCTCCTACACAGAAGTTAATATCTTAGGCCATCTTTATGGAGTGTGTCAACCCACTCCATAGGATTCAGTTTATAAAATCACAAACTGTAGGCCTCCCCTGCATCCCTAAAGGTAACTTTTGTCTAGATTAAGCATTGAGGGAAAACAAAATTAAGAACAAAACCCATGCAACATTTCCTAAATTATGTAAACTGCTTTGTCATTATTAATTTCAAAAGAAACTGTTCGGAGGCCTTGGTCCAACTGTTCTGTTGCTTTGGTTATGGTATCTGACTCTAGTTTCTTGTTTATGTTCTTTCTAGTTTTGAAAAACATGATTAGAAGTGCAATGGAAAGATTGTCTTTCTAAGCGTCACTTAAGTTATTAAAAATAAACTAGTTTTTATCGCATTGTCACTCAGACACCACATTCAAAAAATTTCTAGAAATATTAAGTTACTAGCTTTAAGTACTGTACAACATTGGAGCTATTTCAGAGATTTTTAATGATGTATATAATTCTTGCCTTATGTCAGGCTAAATAAAAATCCATTTTATAGGACACATAATTTAATGAAATATCCTTTGGAACCATTTTATACCCTCTGTAATACTAGTTTGTGGAAAAATTACATTTTTAAGGGGATATAGGTGGGGAAGGTAGAAATTATTTTTTCTTATGATTCTCTTTAATTAAATTGAAGTTTCAAGTAGTACCAAATGGTCTACTTTAGCTTTCTTTGGTTAAAGAGAAGATAGGACATCCTATAAGCAAAAGCCCTTGCAGTGGCCTATGTTATATTTGGCATTACGACTCTACAAGAACTATATAGCTTGTAGTAACACAGCAGTCCGTAAGGGACATTACTAACTGTGGTTTCATTTGTCTTCAGAGCTGTAATTATTATACTTTAGTGCCCTAGTTTTCTGACATCAGCTGCTACTTTGAAGAATTAGGTTGCTATGGGTTACCAGCGAGTCATGTACATTTTCACTAGCACAAGGTTCTGGTCCCAAATCTGTAAGATTATCTATTTTCCAGGTTTTTTCCCTCTTCAGGACTGTGTTGTACTAGGTGAGTGATTGAGTAAGTGTGTGTGTGTAAGCCATGTTTCAGTCTTTCAGTGAAATACCTTAAAGACAGTACTTTTGCCCTGTTTTCCACCAGCATATTACAAAAGTAGTGTGTATAATGAATCTTGCTAAAAGGAAGTGAGTAGCCTGAGAGTAAAATGTAATGAACTGCTATCAGAAAGTACAGAAGGAAAGTATGTCCACTGACTGAAATAACTATAATTTCTCTGTATTGTATTGTTAGCAAAGAGAGTTGCTCAGTATTTTTCTGAGCAATTTTCAGTATGTAACTCTTAAGTGGTTGTATGCCAGGAGTCTCGAGTTGTAAAATAAGCACCATCTAGTTAATCTGGTAAAGACATCGCACTAGGAATTAGAAATATGAATCTTTAGTGTTACCATTAAGGAAAGTAGAGTAACCTTTTGGATTTGTCCTTTAATGTCTTAGGGAATCAGTTTCTTAATCCATAAAAGTAGTAAGTGATCCATTGGGAATAATTATAAAAGAGCCTCATAAAACCTGGCATCATGTAGAAATCTCTTGTGTTTCCATCCTTGCTTCTAAATTCATCTAGGAACACTAGAATCTGGGGCTCTCTTTCATCCCTGGAGTCCACCCCACTTTTAACAAGATCCTTATGCTTCACTAAAGTTGTTTTTATTTCTATAAAAAGATGCATAAGAATATTAAAATAGTTTGCAATCAATTTCCCATTTTTCCCCAGGGCTATATTCCATATTTAGTTTGATTTGGGAGTAAAAGCATTAAGTAAGTTAAGGCTAGGCAGACTTAGGTAATTAAAACACTTTTGGAAAATCATAATATGCAATTGACTGCTGAGGATTTTTTTCCTTGTTAATTGGAACTTTAAAAAATTAAAATAAGTAACTATGTGTTGAACCTGATTATTCCGTACAGGCATGGAATGGAAGGTTATTTTAAGGGACTCTTAAGCACATTCCGGTTGCGCAAGTTCATATTCAGAGGTTATCTTTGGGCTGTATGACAGCAGCAGCCTTGTGGAAGGCGCAGCTCCTTAGCAGGGAGACGTTGCCCACCTACAAGTGTGTGCCACACGGAGCCCTGAAGAGCTCAGGGAGGAAGCGTGGGGAAAGTGTGATGGTTCATACTCCGGAGTCAGTACCTTGTGTCTCATCCTAGCTCCTCTCCTAGCTCTGCTGCCTATCAGCTCTTCAGCCTTGTGCAGGCTGCTTCCTGCCTAGCCTTGATTTATCCTCCTGAAAGAGTGATGGTAATGGGGTCAACCTCACCGGGGTGTTAGGGGGAGAACCGAGTTAGTATGTGTGCAGAGTATTGTATGTGCTTGAAAAGAGTGCCGCAGGTGACATAAACGATGGCTATACCAGAAAGAATAGCCATGAAGGCTTGGGCTGGGCTGGGGGAGACTTAGTGAAGGGGTTGTTGATATGCTATAGCTTAAATTTCACTTGATGTGGCAGAAAAAAGGAGCAGACTCACAAAGCACAAAGTGGAACTGGTTAGCTCAGACTCTCTGGTTCCTGTAAGAATTTTTAGAACTCTGTGTCTCTTATATGTTTTTAAATTGACATCTAGTTTGTCTTCATATACTTCTATAATTGGAAAGGCTGTTATCTCTGGTATTGTAAATACTAGTGACATTTGAAAATTAGCATATCCATGGGTAGTGATTTGATACTCAATGATGCATGTTTAGAAAGCCTGCAGTAGTTCTGCTTTTCACCATCAGAACTTTCACATCAGTATTTTTTCTTTAACTAGTATTTCCATCCCATATCCCCCACAGAATTTTATCTTAATGGTTTCATGCTTGAGGATCTTGTTCCTGGTTGACTTTTCAAAACTCTGTGTGTGTGTGTGTGCGCGCACGTGCATGCGCACGCATGTGTGCACACGTGCACATATATGTAAAGTTTCAAAACTAATCGTAGTGCTCTAATTATTATTAAATTTCTTCTGGAATGAGTTGTAAAGTTGTTATTAACTATATAGAATTGACTAGAATAATAAACCAGTGTCTTACCGTTCTGTTCCTTTGTTTTATAAATTGTGATAGAAAAATTTCTTTCAACAAGTTATTTTTTTTTAAATAACTACCATTAAGTAGCTGGTAATGAGAGGAATAGGGATCAAACTCAGGACTTTGTGCTTGCCAGGTAGGCACTTATGAGGTTGAGCTATCTCTCTGGCCCTTGAGCTCCATCTGAGTTAACCGTCCTAGGTCACAGTGATAATCAAGCATTAATTTAATAAGTTATTTTTAATGATGAAGTCTGAGGTACCTGGGTTTTCACTCTTCAGTTTTATTTGATAGCAAATAGTTAGAAACCATATTTTGCAAAAATACATATTATTCATTCACCGAAGTCCAGACATCCACTCCAAGCTAGCACTGTGAACCAGTACGCTTCAGACCTGCTGTGGGCGAGGGATGCACTTCTGCTGCTACCGTGTTCTCTCCCATGCTGCTTGGTAAGCTGGGAGGAGGAGTCCTAACGGGGGAGCTGAGAAAGAACCAGGCAGCCATACCGCTGTGGTGGGGCTGTTTCCACAGTGTGATGAGCCGCCTGGGGCATTCAGGCATCTGTAAAGGCAGCTGGGGGAACTGGGTAGCAAGTGGGTTCAGAGTGCCTGCCAGTGCCAAGGGGGTGCAGCCTGAGTACCAGGACGTCCTAGCACCCTTCTCTGTGCTGTTCAGCAGCCCCAGGATGGATCTCGGGGACTGCTCTGAGAGGCCTCTGCTTGTGTGCACACAATTGTTTGTTCACCTACTGGGAAAGTGCTTGGTTAGACCGATCTTCATTGATTATCCTGAGGTTAAGAGTGACATATCTGTTATACGCCTCCAAAACAACTCTTCTGAAATGTGTGTTGTTTCACAAAATCAATGTTATTTTTTTCTTTCTGTTGAAAGGACACTTTCTAGTTTTGTGGAATATTTTTCAGTTTTTATGCCTCCTTCTGGTGTTTGTACTCAGTTGCTATAATTGCTGCTCAAAATTTACAATCCATTGATGAAAATTCCCAAGTTTTCTATTACACATTAATTAATTAATTAATTAATTCTACCCAGGATCTAGGACTTTGTGCTTGCCAGGCAGGCATTTATGCCATTGAGCTAAATTGCAGCCCTTCTATTGTACATTTATTCTTCAACATTGTCACAGAAATTATTAAAATGAAAAGCATAATAGTGCCAGAGTCTTAAGTGACCTACACATAATAACAGTTACTAGCATTTCAGAAATAGAAGATGATGTATCATCATTTTCTTAAGTGTGAGGCTTGAGCATGAAATTTGTACCCACGAAAGGTGTTGAAATGTTCACTTGTGAAGAAATAATCATTGTGGGGTTCAGATCTAGAAGCCAACAGGGCTTCAGAGGGTACGTTAGGCCCTACAGTGGGTAAGCTGAGGAAGTCTGCGTGAAAGACAGGGTCATCCAGTTGTGGGAATTGCTAGTCTCTCTCTCTCTCTCTCTCTCTCTCTCTCTCTCTCTCTGTCTGTCTGTCTGTCTCTCTCTCTGTGTCTGTCTGTCTGTCTGTCTGTCTGTCTCTCTCTCTCTCTCTCTCTCTCTCTCTGTCTTCAGCACCAGGGATTGAACTCAGCTTATTCTACTGAGCTATTTCCCTAGCCCCTGATTATTAACATTGCTGTTTTGATGCTTCTCTGTAAGAGTACTGCTATTTAAAAAAAATTATGTTCTCATGGTGATAATGGTTTTTTATAAATATTTTCTTACTGATTTAATTCATCATGGTTATGAGAACTGGTATTTATGTGTATTTTTTAAACTTCAAATCAGTAACTTTACCCAGATTAGTGAGGTAAGTTCATAAAATCAACAGCGTCACAAATGTAAGCACAAAATCAGAAAGTTATTTTTCTATTGTTGATTGTGAAACGCAAAACAGAACATTTGCCAGTTTGGAGAAGGATGTATTCAGTTAGGAGCCCCCCTCCCTCCATGGTGACAGCAGACATTGCCCTACTTCTGCGTGAATGAGTGTCTGGGTCATGCAGCCTGCTCAGGTGTAGAGGAAAAGCAGAGGATAGCAGGCTTCCATTGTGCCTGGGGGTTCGCTTGCCCAGAACACTTATGAGAGACCTTGCTTTGAATCTTAAATAGGTGTTTTGAGGACTCATTATTTTGATAATGTTAAGATCAGCTTTCCTTGGAGGTGGTAGGTTAAGGTCCATAACTGTCGCTTGTCATTCCCTTCCGTGAACATGGCCAGTTGCAGTTGTCCCATCTCAATGCTTAGCACATGTGAGGGGCCAGTGGTGAGGTGCTAGACTCCTGCTTTTTCTTCCAAGCTGAGTCACAGCCTCCTTGGAAAAATGACTCACAGTATACTTCAGCATCGTGAACTGAATTACGTGCAAAGGACTGGGCTGTCGGTGCAGTTCAGAGCTGTTTTGGATAGACTTGCTAAGACCTGACTGGAGCAGAGAGGACTCAGTGTGAAGCACAGTGCCAAGAGTGTTCTGAGGACCATCATCATCATCATCTTAGCCACCCCAAGCTAGCCCAGGCCCACCATCTGCATTCCTTAAGTCTGGATCCCTTCTCTGGCCATTGCCTCCACCTCAGTGTTCAGACATGGGGTATGCCAGGGTGGGTGCCCTTTAGTTTTTCTCCTCTCTCCTTCAAGAATTATGCACAGTTAGGTTCCTACCCTGCTGATGGGCTCCAGGACAGAGGTGATGGTCTTTGTTCCCCATTCCTGTTTTTCTGATCTGGTATAGGGAAGGCTGTAAGGAGTCTGGCATCGTATTGTGAGTGACTCTTAGACAGGAAGCTGTGGCTTCCCCAACCTTCCCAGCTTTATTGCCCTCGTGTTCAAGAAAGTATGTTTGCACTTACAGTACTTAAAATTAATTTTGTAAGTGCATATATAATGCACTTATATTTGTGCACATATAATGTCTGTGTGCCCTTTAGACAAAATGACACATATTGTAGACTTAAAGTGTTATAGTTTTGTGTTATTATGTAGTCATGGACTGAGCTTCTAAGTTTTCCAATGATTCAGAATCCCAGTCAAGGCCTGGATTATGGGTGCGAGTGCCACACCTGCCCTGGTGTGAATAGTTTGCATACAATATAAGGGAGGGAAAGAGTCTCACTCTCTGCCGCTGCTCCTCCCTTTTTGCTCTTGCTGCTTTTGCTGTCTTCTGCTGCCATGCACTGCTGCTCTCTGCCATGTGCCAATCTGCCTTGGAGCCAGCGGAGGGTGGCCTGAAACCTCCACAAACTGTGAGCTAAATAAAACTTTTCTTACTTAATTCTGGGCTTCAGGTATTTGGTCCAAGCAATGAGAGAAAAATAACTAACCTGTAAGGTAAATCCTTTTTGAATTTGTGTCCCATTGTCCCTGTCCACGCCTGACAAGGGGGAATGTGGATGCATATACATGTGACATTCCTGGAGAAGTGTGCAGTGCTATGTTCGTTCGTGCCTGCTTTCAGCATCAACTTTACCACACTCTACAAGGGTGCTGCGTTCAGCTTTTTCCTTCGTATCTTTCTCTGCACGCACACCTGCCTTTTTTGTTTCGTTTTCTGCACAGGATTCTGTAGCCTGCTTGGGCCTGGTTCTCACTGATTACTTCACTGTTCCTCCCTTCATCTCTCTCTGAGCCAGCCCTGGGTGAACGTGCTGTCGCCCCTGCAGGGGCTCTTCACCACACTCCGCCCTGCCACACAGAGGCCGAGGGAGGTGCTGTGCAGCAGTGAGGGGCTTTAATTTGTAATACTGTACTTGTTATTTTCCTGGCTTCTAAAATGAGTGTGCCATTTACAAATAGAGTTTTGAGTTGTTTTAAAGAGGTTTTAGGTGCTGGCAAAGCTTGTCCCTCAGTTCTAGCTCATATAATTGCAGAACTCACACAGCGTGTCAGTTAAAAGCTTAAGGCCCTCCCCTTCTCTCTCTGTCTCTTGCAGTCTCTGACTCTGACTCTAACTCCAACTCTCTGTCTCTCTCTGTCTTGTGTGTGTCTCTCTCTCTTGTCTTCCCCCCCCCCCCCCAGTGCTTTAATCTCAAAGTAACTTCAACCTTCTCCAGTTCTTGGTCTGCCAAAACTGGAGTGAGAATTTCATAATGGGTAAGAACTTCAGTCCTAGAGCTTCTGGTTCTGTGATCTGGTACAAGCCATTTCCTCCTAGCTATAGGATAGGTTAAATGAGTTGCTGTATGTAAAGTGTGTAGTCAGAGTAAACGTGTGCATAGTAGCTATTAGCTACTGTTGGTGACTGTCATTCCCTCTGTACTGTCACCCTTCACTCAGCAAACATTCTGGGAACATAAAGCTAAATAAGATATGACCTCTATCTGCAGGTTTGCCCAAAATAAAAATCCCTTCTCCTTTACCATCTATTTAAAGTTTATCCAGAGCCTGGCTTGCTTTCCTCCAGTGTGAGCTAAGCTCTGTGTAATTACCAACAGGCATTTCTGTTTAACAGTGATTCAGCACTTGCCATGTGCCCAGGGGTTAAGAACTGGAATATAAAGATGCTCTGTAGAATAGTCCATGTCTTTGTGAAACCCACTGCCTCCTGGGCGAAAAAAGCAGACACCCTGGATCAAGGGCAAGAATGCTGTCTACAGCATATGCAGGATCCTTTGATGTGGCGGCACCTCAAAAGTGTTTTCCTGGCTCCTTTTTCACAACTTTTCGTCTGTGGCCTGCCTCTGTTGACATGCATTGCCTGTGGTGATGAGGACACCCAGCCTCTGTTCTCAGTGTTGAAAGAGAATGGGCATTAGACCAGGACAGTGTTATTTCTCATTGTTGAGTCCCAGTACTGGCTTCAGTCCGCTCCTTCCCTCTCTCCCCTGCCCCCTTCCCGCCCCTCCCTAGAAACTGTCTTCTACTCAGAACTGTAAAAAACCCAGAAGAGCTTCCCAAGCCCTGGTCTTCCTTATCCAGAGGGAACCTCATAAGTCAAAGTGGCCCTTTGTGGTCACATACTGCAGAGGCGCAGTGAATGCTGGGCCCCGTGGTCTATACCTGCTGGGAGGTGTATGTCCCACTTCTCTCCTGAAGGCTTCTTTGGCTGTGACATAGCTTAGGGGATTCTGGACATGGGAAAGGAAAAACTGACTGGCTTCTGTCTCTCCTACTATTCTTGACAAAATAATACATTCCCTTCAGGAACTCTGGGAAGGCTGAGATACCCCTTGCTTCACTACCATCATACATTTTATTTCATTTGTTTATAATAGATGTATTGAGTTCAACTTCAAAAAAAAAATCTTTCCTGGCTCCAAATTCAAAATGGTGTCTTGCTATGTTGTGGGTGGAGGTGCAGCTCCTTCTAAAGAGTTGGAAACATTTGTTAGCACAACAGGACCTGAGTGTAATACTGAGCGCGAGATACATGACTTTCTCCATGGAAATAATTTATTATTGCCAGAGGTCATGTGAAATTATTAATTTTTCTTTGAAGCATGCACTTTGTAAATGTTTTCTGGAGATACCTGAATCAAAATAATGATGTTTTTGCTTGTGAAGAGTTCATTTCATTTCATGTTGTTTGACTGCTGAGAAAAAAAAAAACCTAATCAAGTGAAAAGAAACCATAAGATAGTACTGCAGCCCTTAAGTGTTTCCAGTGAGGATTACAGTTGTCTTCGTGCTGGCCCCTGTGCTCCTTCGTGCTGCCCGAGTGCTATCCTTCTCAGTACTACACTCTAGGTCCTGCCCCACTAGAGATAGAAGTCAGGGCTTTGTGCGCCCTGAACACACGCTTTGCTGCTGAGCAAAATCCCCATCTCTCTGAGACTTAGATGTCTGTAACTTTTGTAAACACGGTTCTACTAAAATTCCATGTGCATTTCATTTTGGCTATGAAATCTGTTCTGATTGATGTAACCACAAGCATTGTGAAACCACAGTTTCCATTTAGAGCAATGTGTTTTATTTATTTTGTATATATTTAGTACAGGGTCTTACTACACAGATCAGACTCAGTGTTCCTCCTGTTTTTAGCCTCCCAAGTGCTGGGATTACTGGGGCACACCACACGCCCAGTCTCATTCACTTTCTCAGCAGGCCCCAGGGGCAGGGCTGGCGTAGCATGCTGGGGATCTAACCTGGTCCCTGCATCTGCCTAAGCAGGTGGTTTAATCCCCGAGCTATCTGGCTGGCCCAGTAGAGCAATGTATTTTTTAAACCAAAGAAGAATCTGTTGCACCATGTTTTGTTTTTAATGTTGATATATGGTCTCAGTATGAAGCTCAATCTTTTAGTGATCCTCTTTTTGTCAGCTTCCCAGCTCTGAGATTACAGGCATGTACCACTATACCCAGTTAGTGACCAGTTGAGCTCTCCTGGGGCAGCACCGACATGACACGTGGTGCCGGGCTTCAACCCCAGTATCTGCCCTTGCCTAAGCAGGCGCTTAGTCTGCTGAGCAATCTTGTCAGCCCAGTAGTGGGGTTGTTCGTCCATCTAACTTTGCAGGCTCTTCTGATAACTTTTAGAAGCTAACGCATGCATGCTTTTAACTGAGAGGTAGATATTTCAGACCATGGCCATTAAAAAAGAAAGGAAGCTAAAAGCTATCTCTTATATTCATAGCAGTTTTATAACCATAGCAAAAACCTGAATTAGCTGCAGTTGTGGTCGAATTGGAAGAGTGATATTTATCAGAAAAAAGTTCTTTGATGGGGGCGGTGCTGGCTCAGGATGCCTTAAGGGCAGGTCGGCTAAGCCTGGGAGCTGGGAATTGAATCCCAGTCTCCTGCACTTGACTGTGTTTGCTTGAGCAGGAGCTTAAACCCCTGAGCTAAGCCATAGACACCCCCGCCATCAGAGAAAAAAAAAAATTCTTTGAGCATCTGAAGATTCTATTAATAGAAGCTATTATTTATCACTGTATAATTACTTATATTTTATAATTTCCAGGGTTCTTTTCACAGAAACCGCTAGTACTAGGGCTGGAGGTACTTATGTTCTTTTCCAATTCCTCAGCCAATCCAGGCTTTCCTCTTTAATTGCTTACTGTCACCCTCTGAAAGGTCTGGGATGTTTACTTCCACCGGTTTCAGGGGCTTCCTTCACTCCATTCTTCCTCTCCCTGTTTTTCTTTGTACAGCCTTCTCTGTGTAAAGAGTTTTAACTAGCACAAGTGACACAGAGTGTCACAGGGTCTGAGGAGAAGTAAGGAGAGGTGGGTAAAGGAAATGCCATTACAGGCAAGTAAGTTTCCAGGGTCCTTGGAACTTGGGGAAGCATCAGCTGTGTGAAATAGGGTAGGGCAGTCTTGCTCCTTAGGATCCCTTTCCTAATTGCTCTCTTGAGAAGACCTGGGATAACTCTCCTGTGTACTTCATCTGTACCAGATGAGTTAGATTTCTCCTTTCTCCATCTCAGAAGTTGACCCAAGGCGTCACTAAGGACTTGATGATACAGTTAGGGTAGAAAACAGAAATACCAGTAAACACTTAGGCTTATCCCCCACCAAAAAGACAAAAGACAAAATGGATAACTCCATACAAGAGGTCCTAAGAGATAGCAAACACAATTAAAATTGATTTGACCCTGGATAGCTCTCTGTATTGTCAAAAAATACTAATATGTTAATATCAGTTTCCAATCATAAATCATTTTATTGGGCCTCCCACTTCTGTTCCTAAAAATGGATTGTGGCCAATATTACACTCTCTCCTTTGAGCCAGAAGACCACAAATTTCACTGCTGCCAATTTCTGGTGTGTAAGGAGAGAACGGTGGAGAAGTGGGCTACCCTCATTTTGCTGGGGAAATTCCTGGTACAGATGAGGGGGCTGGCGTGGAGCGGGCTGACCCCTTCTCTCATTCAGTGGCTTCTTTTCCCTCGCTACTCAGTGGGGAATCAGCGGTGCGTTCTGTGTCATGCACATTTCTTCTCAGGCTGATCACTTTTTCCATTGTACGTGCCACTGCATAAATGCTATCTACTATCTGATATTAAAAGAAGACAAATTGTACCATAATTTCATATGAGAAATTTGGTGATACAAGTTGAAATCAGGGCAATATATGTAACTTTGGAAGGAGCACACTGTGCTATATTTAAGACAAGTATGTTAATAATTGTTTTCTTTGTGTGTATATGCTTTAAATTTAGGAATAGAAGGGCAGTCTGTTGAAATTTCGAATATTGTGGATATCCGAAATTTATATAACCGGGAGATTGCCATGAGAATTTCTTCTGAAATAAACAGCCAAAATAAATTCTACACCGACCTAAATGGGTACCAGGTAATTTTCTTGAAAATAATTGTTGGTGGATTGGTGTATAACTTTTGTATAGAATAATTGTCCACTTAAATTTTGGATCATTTGATACGTAAGGTTGAAAATTGTTTCTAAAAGAAAACTGAATTTTAACAGAAAATTGGAGGTTTTCTATTCAATCAGATATCCAAAGTTAAAACAAATATTTGAGAATCTATTTTTTAGAACATCTATCTGCAAAGATTTATTTTTCAAAGGGAGCTGTGTTGGCTGTTATCCATGTTAAATATCTTGATGCTAACATTTCTCTTCAGATAGAGGGAAGGTAGGTAGGTAGGTGGATAGGTAGGTAGGTAGGTGGATAGGTAGGTAGGTAGATAGATAGATAGATAGATAGTAAGTAGACAGGTCAATTTATATACTAAAAAGGAAAATAATCAGGTATTGGTGGGTATCTTTTATTCCTGCTAAATAATTATTTTATGCATTTCATTTATTCATGTATGTTTTAATGTGTCATCTAATAATGGGCTCTTTAAATTTTAGGAAGACTGTATCCCTTTACTAGTATGTACACATGTATATGTACATTCATAAATACACATACATATATGTATACATATAACAAACAATTTAGAAATCTGGGCATGCATATGTATAATCAATTTAAAATACCTTGAAATAGAAAAATAATTATATAATTTTTAAAAAGATTTTTTCAATTCTTCTTAATAGAATTTGATAGAAATTGTATTGTTAACCTAATCTCTGTGTTCTAAGTGTGTGTGGCAACGTTATCTTTGGAATACTATTACGAACACGAGCATATTTTTGAAACATTAGCACTTTAGAAGTTTCTTGCTATGAATAGAAATAATTTCATAGCATATGCTTTTTACTTTGTCTGATTTTCAACTGGGGATAAGTGGAAAGAGTTGTGATAATTTTCTCTCTTTTTATGATTTCCTCCAAAAGTTAAATTTGAGCCTTTTCTAAAACACAGAAATTACAACACATATTCTGATTAACATGTTACTTCTGTTACAGCTCTTTGGTTTCCAAATGAAATCTTGCCTTTCTGGTGATTCACTTTCCTTGTATACAAAAGAAAATGTTTTCTTAAGATCTCACAGAAGCAATTATTTTTAGTGTGGGCGCATATATGAATGAGAAAACTCAGTAGAAATGAATAACTAAAAATGTGATTTTTCAAGAACCAAAGTTGAACAAAAAATAAAGCACTATTTTTAGGTCTATAATCTATAAGCTTTGGTTGAAACTTGAAATCTAACAGGTTGGGGGAAGGGAGCAACAACACAGTTGTAGTTTTTAGCATCTTTTCCATAAGCTTCATGACATTAATTAACTGGAGTGGGAAGGTTAACACTGGGAAGGAGAAGTGGGAAATCATCTCAGAGTTTCTAAGAGCTCACCCTTCGTGGTCTCTCACTAGCCTTGGTGGTTGCCAGCAGCCTGGCATTTCTTAGCTTTCATTCCTTGCAGTTTCGTCCTCTGTGGCGTCACAGTTCTCCAGGTGTCTCTGTATCTCCCTGTGTCTAAATTTCTGTCTCCTTATAAGCACAGCACATTTGGTAAGGGCTGACCCTGCATGGCCATTTCTGTTTCTGCAGAGACTCTGTTTAAGGCTAATATTCACTGTTGTGAGTAGAGAGAAATTTGGGGAATGAGACATTGTCCAGCCCAGGATAATAAGTAAATTGAGGGCTGTACTGCAGAGCTGTTGAGAGTATTAGTGAGTTCGCCCTTGGATCATCCTTCCAGTAACTGTCTCTTAGTCATGTATTAACTTCTCTGCCAGCTGGGAATCTCTGCTTTTCTGGAGTCTCACAGATGGTAAGGTCCTTAGATTAGAGTGAGTTACTGTGACCCAGACTAACTATAGGGTGCCCACAATTTCTCCATACCCCAACGATGAAGTTCTATTTTGTGGACTTTAGATCCTCGGATATGAGAAATTGGGCTGTAAAACTGCCTGCACTGAAACTGAGCAAGAAGAATAAATATTCATTTTTAGATATAAATATGCATTTGATTATAGTGTAATAATGTTGGAGGATTTGGTGGGGAGGCCTGAGATATTTATTAAAACTGATTCAAGAATAATAAGCGGTACTTCTTGAAAGCAGATAGAGAGCTATTGTGCTTAGCATGCATTACAAAAGCAGTATGTTAGATTTAGATGAGAAATGAATACTTAATACCTTTATAATTTGTTTTATGCAAATATGGGAAGCTAGAAGACTTTCGTTAGGAATTTATAATTCTGAATTTAAATAAAAATGCTTATTTTTAAAAATGTGGACAAATTCTACCTTTCTCTCTTAAACGTTCTTTTCTGAGAGCCATGTGATTTTTCATCATACTGTTTTAAGGAATAGTTTAATATTTTTATTAATTATTAAGAAAGCAAAACATCTCCTCTCTTTGGAAGGAAAGTCAAAATGTCAGTACTAATTTGTGAGCAGATACGTAAATATCTTATTTTTCAAAAGAGAATTGTCGGGTTTTCTAGATCCAGCCTAGGATAACCATGAGCAAGCTGCCTCTTCAAGCAAACGTCTACCCCATGACCACGATGGCCTATGTCCAGGACGCCGAGCACCGCCTGACATTGCTCTCGGCTCAGTCGTTAGGTGTTTCGAGTTTGATAAGTGGTATGTGTTGCTACAGTTTTTTTTTTTTTTTGCTCTGGAAAGTTGCACTTCTAAGTGTATAATTTTTCTGCGTCCAAATGTATTAATTATCCTCTCCAGTTATAACCTGTCTTCTCTCCAGCTTTTTCCTTTTGAGAATGAAACTATTAATTAATTTTGGGTTTTGTGACAACAGCATCCAATGATGAGTTCCCTCAGTTGTCAAGTGAAGCACAGAGGACCCAGACCTCAATGTCACAATCGTCTTTTTAAAGATGGTTTTTCTGTCCTGTGGCCTGTGTTTGCAGAGATCTCTTCATCACTGACTACAAAAGACTGACAGTTTAGACAAGTTGCTTCATTTCCCAATGATGTCAAGTTATAGACTGACCTTAGTTCTTTTTTGCACTGTGTACATTTTCCCATACTGCCTCTGCAAATAAGATAAGAAGAGGTGCTTTAGATTCAGAAATAAAGAGATACAGCCTCAGGTATTCAAAAGGAGAAAGTGATTGAGGAAAAGAGCAAATAGACAATAGGCACTGATTAAGTTTTGTTAAATTTAATTCTTTTGAGATACTTTGATCCTTTCTCTATGTATGCCCCCCCCCCCTTTGGAGACAGGCTCTTGCTATCTCCAAATAAAAGGGTCTTGCTGTGTAGTTCAGCCTGGCCTTGAGCTCACTTTGTAGCTCAGGCTGGTCTTGAACTTGCATTGATCCTTCTGCCTCAGCCTCGGAAGTGCTGGTGTGCACAGCTGCACCCAGCTTCTATGTAGTTTGATAGCTATATATATCATCAATTTCATACTTTTTAGGAGTTGCTAGAATAAAAGCCTGAAGGAGCTGGAAAAATAATGGGCATGGGTGGCTCGTTTTTTTGTCAGAGGCCCACTTCGCACCTCAGGTATCCAGCATGTTCTATGCTTTTGTACACAAAGAAATTACTGCTTTTCATTTTATTAATGGCCCTCATTAAAGAAAATGATGTGAATTTGTGCAGTAAAGAATTGAATCCACTTATGGAGATTAATGATTTTATATCCTGGGCAGATGGGGAAAGAGCATGTTCCCCTGTGCTATCAAGAGACCCACTTGCAGTTGGGTGTCCAGATCCTGAAGCAGAGGTGAAACTTAAAGCGGATACCATGCCTTCTATTTAAGTAAGCCATACTGGATATGTGTTTTCAATAATATTGGTCTTTTTTTTTTTGCTTGTTTGTATGTTTATCAGGTCGCATTGAAGTCATCATGGATAGAAGACTCATGCAAGATGATAATCGTGGCCTTGGGCAAGGTGTCCATGATAACAAGATTACAGCTAATTTATTTCGGATACTCCTAGAAAAAAGAAGTGGCATGGATATGGTAGGAAAAGTAAACCAACTACTGTAAAAAGAACTGCCCTATTCTGATGTAGTTGGTCTTTGTCACATCAAATCTAAAATGATGACCTTTCACTCTTCCATTGTCAAAATTTCTATTGTACAGATGTCTTTCTAACAGGCTACATGCACATTCATCAAAGTGAAGTTACTAACATTGTGTTAAGATTTGCATTTATAGCTTATTTTGTTTCGTTTGCAGTACTGAAGATTAAACCTATGGCCTTTTCATTAAGCTATATCCCAAGCCTGTATTTTTACTTGCACAGAGGCTCTCACTCTACTAGTTTTTTTTTTTTTTTTTTTTTATCTTTTTCTTTCTTCCTCAGCTTCTTAAAGTACTAGAATTAGAATTTGTACCACCATGCCTGGCTTATGTCATTTTAATTTTTATTAATACTTACTATGGAGGGAAAAAAATAATGTCAAAGAAGCAGTTTGGGTGAAATTTCCTGGAATTATTTTGAAAGAAATTAAACTTAGAAAAATGGGCTTAATTAAGATTAAGAAATAGAGCTTACTCACATATGTAGGCGCTTACTTTGCATGGGTAGAATTTACTCATAACCTTGGTGGTCTTACTCTGGTGTTACACTTGTCATTTGAAGTGGTTTGTCTGTTCTCACTTCATCAGTTTTTATTCTTCTAAGCAAAAAATCTAGCATTCTGTGTTAAACAGTGTGGCAGAAGCCACGCTGGCCCCACGCCACCTGCCAGTAGTTACTTGGACGACCACAGAGGGACCCTGGGGTTCTCTTCAGGTTGCTTCTTCTGCACCTCGGCTGGCCCTGAACTCTATGCAGCCCTGAACTCTATGCGTTCTGGTGCCTGGCTGCCGCTTTCCAGTCTTCTGCTTCTTTCAGCCAGCTGTCACTCTCCCCACTGTGAGGCAGAGCAGCAGTGGACAGAGCTCTGTGGTGTGGGTGTCCTTCGCCTTTCTGCCCCTGCCACGTAGAGACCTCCTCACATCTGCAGCCAGTGCCTGCGCCCACCCGTGGCCCGCACCCTTCACCACCCTCAGGATCCTTTCTCCGCTCTGCCCAGCCTCTCTCCTTCTCTCTCCCTTCCTCTCACAGCCAACATTCCCTAGAAGATGCTTCCGGTTGGCTTTCAAGCAATCCTTGTTCTTTATTTAAAAATAAAGATAGGAAGCAGCGGGCCCTCAGACCCACGCCCGTTTCCTGGGGCTGCCGTCCTGTCCTGCCGGCTAAGCGGGTGTTCCCGGCTGAGTTCGCTTCGTCACTTCCTCTCACACTCATTTTACCGCAGTCTGCCACTGCCTGCCGTTGTTCACTGAGGGCTCTTGCCAGTGTCCCAGGACTCCATGGATATTTTTTTGTCATCATCTGACTTCACTTTTTGGCAGCATGTGACACCTGATGCTTCTTAAAATGCTGCCTGCCCAGGGCTTCCATGCTGCCATGCTTATTTAGTTTTGCTCCTACCTCTTGGACAGTTCTTTATCTCTCAGATAGTTCTTTACCCAACCGTTACATACTGGGGCCAGGAAGGTGTGACACCCTTCCTCCCCTCTTTTCTCACCTTGTGCCTGCCTCCTGGCCATCGCTGCTACTCTGAGCTTTCACATATCCCCAGCTTGGACTTGTGTCAGAGCTCCTAACTTGCTTTGTGAGTTTTCTTCCCATTGTATTTGAATCCTTTCTTATGTTTCCTTCTGTATCGGTGCACCTCCAGCTCCCTGACCTTAACTATCAAGTATGTCCTGAATGTGTCCACCCTGCCTTCCGCTGTCCGACGTATTGGTTCTTAACTTGGGAGAAAAAATGATTTATTTCTGATATTTAAAAAAAAAATCTAGAGGGTCAGGGAAGATAGCTCAGTAGAACAAGCGCTTATTTGGAAAGTACAAGGGCCTGAGTTCAATCCCTGGTTCTGCAAAAAAAAAAATAGAAGTATTAAAAAAAATCTAGCCTCATGGCCCCTGTTGAGCTCCTCTGGCCTCTCCTCGTTGTCACCAGCAAACGAGCCCAGTCCTTCCTATGCCTGCAGAGCTCCTCGTGGCTTGAGCACTGCATGTCCCCATGGACACCTCCCACCATGTCTGCTTTAGGCTTTCCTGGCTGGCTGGGAGCTGCTGCCCCTTTCCAAGTCCTCTTCCCCCAGGGCACCTCTGTGCATTCCCCTTCCTGCCCTCCTGCTTAGCAAGCTCCTAGGAGTAGTTCACAAGGAAACCCAAGCCAACTGCAGCGTGTCCACGCCTTCTCCCATTTCCCTATGTCTCTGCTGAACTGTGTGCATCTCCTTCGTGCATGTGTGTGATTATGTGATCACTGTCTTTTCCTTTACTCCATCGCTGGGCGAGCGTGGGGGCTAGGTGTTTGTCTACTTGTAAGATTGGTCCTATCAAAGGAAGTGCCCACGCTATATCCTATCAGTGACTACAAAATGCAGCGGTGCATGAGTTTTTTCAGCCCTCATGCCACCATAGCCTCACTTCGGCTCGTTGTCCCTTCATCCTGTGCACATTCTGTTCCTGACGCAAGAGTGCAAGGCTGGTCTGCTTCCTCATGGGCGACCTACAGTGCCCCTTTGCTGTCATAGGGGTGCTGTAGACCCAGTACTAGTGGACGCAACAAAACCGAAACGGCCAAGTCATAGCCAAGAAGTCTTCTAGCATTTAGAGTTAGAGAAAATAATTAATACTCATTTTAGCCGGGCGTGGTGGCGCACGCCTGTAATCCCAGCACTCGGGAGGCTGAGGCAGGAGGATCGGTGTGAGTTCGAGACCAGCCTGGGCTACAAAAGTGAGCTCAAGGCCAGCCTCAACTGCATAGTGAGACCCTGTCTCAAAAAGACAAAAAAAAAAAAAAAAAAAAAATACTCATTTTAGATGTCAAGAGTTGTACTAGTTCTTGAAACTTCTAGTTTAAATCAATTACTAACAGAATAGTTTAGTTTTAAGAGCTAAAACTGCAGAGGAAAACAATTGTTTGAGTGTTGGCAGCTACTGTCTTTGTGCTTCTCCTGAAAATGTTTCCGGCATGTATGTTTTCCTCTTTATACTGACACTCATCTGTAAAACTTCTGCTAACTATAGCAATAAAAATTTTCATGTCAGATCTATAAAGCATTCACTTAGACATTAAATAATGTGTTGATTCTCATTCAAAATTCCTTGGATAGAAATTGATGTAAATTTGATCCAATGTTCTTATAATCTAATGCTTAAATTTTTATCTTTTAATTATAGATTCCATAGTTTAAATCAGTAGCTTCTTTTAAATAAAAAGTGGACTAGAGAAGAGAAAATATGTTTTAGTTGCAGTTGAAATTAGTTAAAAACAGGTGATTTGAACATATTATGTCTCATGTAACTTAAATTGTCTAGAGGACCAGCCAAATAGCTCAGCACATTAAAGCCCCTGCAAGCAGGTGCAGGGGCTGGGGGTTCGATCCCCAGGCCTGTTATGCTGGTCCCACTCCTGGGGCTCACTGAGATGGCAGTTGAGTTTGGGTGTGGTTGTGCATGCCTATAATCTCAGCTCTTGGGAGGCTGTAAACAGGCAGATCGCTAGGAGTCTGATTTAGTAGTGAGACCCTGAATACCCTGTAGACTTGTCCCTAAAATGTACATATATATATATATGTGTGTGTGTGTGTGTATATATATAGATTCCAGAGAAGGTTTTTAGTTTTAACTCAGACTGTAAGGTTTAAAGTACAGATGATGGAAAGTGAAGTGGGGTCCCTCTCAATAAAGGCAGGGATTTTGATGGAAAGCCTTGAGCCTACGGCTGCCTCTGGGGAATTACCCCAGAATGACTGAAGGGAGCAAGTCATCTTAGAGTGTGTTGTAGAGAGGCAGTGAGAACAAAAGCTTGGAATGGTGGTCACCAGCATGTGTGGCCCAGCGGAGGACTGTGACTGTCACCCCTACTCAGGATCACCAAGGGTCTCAGAAATGTCTCTGGTGGTGACCCCTTCCAAATTCCATTCTGTGACTCCTACTCACCACCCCGTTCTTACTCGGGTTTACTATAATAGAAACGGCAGCAGTGAGGATTTGGGAGCCCTAGAAGTATTCATTTGTTACACTGTATCTTTTTTTACCTCTGGATACCTGTTCGTGCCATATGAGGAGAAAAACAGAGAAATCCAATTAAAAACTCAAATGCAGAAAGGGTTTGGGAAAGTGATGGCATTGATCCATCAGCTGGGTTGACAGTAAGAGACCAAAGAGTCTTAGTGATGTCAAGGACATGTAGCATGCTAGGACCCCCACCTTGGCTCTAGCTCCTGTTATCTATCTATCTATCTATCTATCTCTCTGTCTGGTGCGAGGTCATCTTCCCATGTTGGCCTCCCCAGCCCTGGGATTACAGCCAAGTGCCAAGCTATCTCCCCAGTGTTAGCTGATGTTTTCTAAGTGGGAATGTTGACCCATTGTGTCTCCGTTCCAATTTCTGAAAAACTCAATAATATTTTTGAAAGTTTTTTTTAAGAAGTAGATTACAAAAAAAATGAATACAAATTTTTATAAAGTATATTTTTATTTTTATTTGCTTTGCGGAACCAGGGATCAAATTCAAGACCTTGCACTTGCCAGGCAGGCACTTGTGCCTCTGAGCTATCTCCCCATCCCCAGAAGTAATTTTCTTTTTTTTTTTAAAGTCTTTTTAGTACCATCCTAACCTACTGGAATATAGTCACAGACAAAGCTTGGACATGGAACACTGGTGTTCATGTCTGGCCTCAGTGGTATTTATCTCTGTCTGTTGTGTTTCCATATGTATTCATTTGCTTTTTTTGTCTCCCTTATTGCCTGTTTACTTCCCTTTTTCCCTCCAGGGCATTCACTTATTTCTATCACATTTCTTTAACAGCTTCACTTTGTAGCAAACATTTATTAAGGTCTCACACTGTGTCAGGTAATTGGAGTAGACAGAGGTGACTAAAAAAATGATTCTGCACCATCTTACATAATTGAGAAAATTTTGATTAGGTCAAGTGGAAGCCCTTGATGTTGAAAGATCAGATAACTCAACTTAATAGAGGGCACCAGGGAGCCTGGCAGCTTCTGCCTCCTGGAATAAGAGCCATAGCACAGGGAGGAATACCTCAACTTTGTGTGCTTTGGACCACACCATACTGCAACTCTTGAACATCAAACAAGCTGCAGAGACAAAGCTGGACTCACACTCTGGAGGCAAATGACAAGAAGCAATGTAGTATCTATAGTAACAATGTCAGTTCTACATGGCTAGAAATGTATTTCTAGGTCAAATAAACACATACAATTAGTTATCTGTGTAACAACATGTTTTCTGCATTTTGAATTTATCTTAAGACTTTGAAGGCTATTATTCTAGGAGACTAGGAAAAATTTGATAGCTTGGCAGTTCTATGTCCTGCCAAGCCCCTTGTAGACATAAGAAAGTGTGTGAATGGTGAGACCTTAGTGGCACTTTGCCTCACACCTGTAGCCTTGCTCCAGCAGTGAGTGGCATTTGTTCATTGCACTGGTGACACAGAACCACAACTGTCCTGTCAGCTCCTTCTCATCTCACTACAGGCAATAAGCTGCACGGTTCTTAATTCTCAAAGTACTTGTCTTTGTGACATTGTTACTTTTTTTTTTGATACTTTCTTCAAAACATCTTTGAGTCTGATTCTGGTTTATTGTACCCCCAAAGAGCCAAAGGTATTTTTTGTTGTTATTTTGTTTTTTGTTTTTTATTCCAAAAGAGCCATCAGCTCCAGAAGGTTGGGAGGTGGTCTGGGCAGGCACCATGCACCCAATACTTGGAGCCGGTATGGCTGACCCAGTGGGCTGCACCCCCACAGGCTTCTCAGTGTTACATTTCCAGAGTTTCCCTGCTAGAAATTCTGATTTTGAGTTTGAGCTAGAACCTAAGAATCTGAATTCTTACAGTGTCCACCCCAAGTCATTCTGATGTGTCATTCAGAGGAAAGTATCAGAAGTCAGGAAAACTGATCTGTCTTGTAAGATTGAGATATAAATGTATATTATGGCTTCTAGACATAAGTTCTACCCAGAAGTATCTTGTCAAATCACTGAAGGACCCAAGAATTCCTCCCAAGAATATAGAAGAAAGCCTGAGAGTTTTTTCTGAGTGTATCTTGACCTAGAATGGACTTAATGCCTTCTGAGTCTGATAAGGCAGGTGTTTTCCTTTCTGTTAGAATCTTTTATTACTCAAAAATGACTTGTCAGCATTCGTGACCTAGATTACGAAGTCCTTTGAACTGGGAACACATTTAAGTCTGTTGTTGAAAATGTTCTCTTTCTATTGATGCTATTTTACAAGCTGCATTAAATGGCTGTATTGTTGGAGAATGTTATTTTATATGCTTTATTTAATCTCTTTCTAAAAAAGGAATGTGGAATGGATGGATATGTTTTCATATAACTATTAAGGCCTAATTTTTTTTTGTCACTATCTTAATTCCAAAATATCCCTGTGCTACTTTCAATTTTTTCTTTCTCCATGGCCTGAATTGTAATGACATCTACTATTAGCCCCTGGCATGATGCTACTCGCTTTTTGCTAACACCTTTCTGTCCATTGCTAATCTGACATTCTGAATTTTAAGCTCCATATCTTTCTAAATCCTGTCTTTTCACATAGATGAGTAGCCAAGCCTTTTGAGTCTTGTATTACAAACAGGGTGCAGAATCCGAAAGTAACTATTGAAGTAGGCATTTTATTAAAAAATCAAATTTGCTTCCAATGTAGGTGATGATCAAAGGACATTTCTACATAAATATTTATTTTCTCTTTCTCTTTTTTTTTTTTTTTTTTTTTTTTTTTTTTTTTTTTTTTTTTTTTTTTTTTTTTTTTTTTTTTTTTTTTTTTTTTTTTTTTTTTTTTTTTTTTTTTTTTTTTTTTTTTTTTTTTTGTAACATTTTAGGCATTATTGGTTAAGGCTGTATTTAGGCGCTGGTTCACTTAATTTTGTATGTCTTCTAATATGTGTGTACCTCTAAACGTGGTAGATTTATTTGATGTTTGAATATGTAGAAATGTTGCCTGATAAACATACATCACACCAAAAGGCATAAGTAGTTTTAAATTAGAATAATTATACAATTACATGTGGAATAGTTCCTATTTTAAGAATAAGATAGAGGAAAGCAACTGGCAATGATTTACCAAATTTAAAGAAACAATTAGATAATGTAGTTATGAACCTGTTCATTTATATTTTAAAATTGAATTTATTTTAAGAATTTTTTTAAAGCCCTGTCATTAGGTCCTGTTTACCTTCCATAATTTCATACAATTTGTGAAGCATAGCCCTGAATCTGTGTATGCCTTTATAGTCTTATTGAGTATATAAATGAAACCATGAGAATATAATCATTGATACTTGTAAAAGCAGAGAGATGACATTACTAGTATAAAATATAGTAGGGAACATCACAGTCCTTGTAATGGAGAGTTGTGTGATAGTTTGAGAGTTTTTATGAAAAGTTATACCCGATCCTAAAACATTTGTGGTAAACAGAGGAGACATACTAAACATATGAACATAATCAAGTCAAAGTACAAGTATATTTTTATATTTAAGCTTTACATCAATGAGTTGATAGGAACTACAAGTCCAGCTTTTGAACATTTTTGTTTTGTCTTGATAGAGAGAAGAAATGAACTCGGTTGGCTATCCTTCCCTTCTCAGCCACATAACTTCTTCCTTCCTGAATCATCCAGTTTTTCCAATGACAGTAAAAGCAGAACTGTCATCTCTGCTTGAGCTGCTGAATGAATTTCCACCACTGCTGTCACCCTTCCCATGTGACATTCATCTGGTTAACCTGCGGACAATTCAGTCAAAGGTATATCCTGAAACATATCTTTACAAAATTTCTTCCTGTGGTATACTGGTTTGACATATAAGAAAAGTGAGAAAAAACTACCATAAACTTCATTCACAGTGTTTTGAGGTATGACTTTGAAGGTTTCACCTTAGGCAAAGTCATTTTGCCTTTTATTTGGCAATTTCTTTTGGAGCTTAGACCATGTCCCCAGTATAATTTGACCCTCAGAAAAGTTGGATGTGGTACACAGATCAGAAGTATTAGCTTCTTTTTATGCTGGATTCATCACATAATAAATAGGAGAAGCACATGGATCAGCATTAGTAACTTTTCCACTCATTTCTTCTTGGTTGTCATTATTCTTTCAGAAGTTAAAGACCATAATTATGTCTTTGTATTTTCAAATCTGTAGCTAGAATATTGCTGCAATGTATACCTTTGTTTAGAAGACATGCTGGAAAAGGAGTGTGGCAATATTTTATTAGGTGTGAAATGTTAAGTCAGCCTGCTTTAGTTTACATATGTGCCCATTAAATAAAGAAGACTGCATTTGGAAAGAATAAGGATTAGAGACTTGACCTCCCCTTGCCCTATGTTGTAGAGTTGCTTTAATGCTGTGAATAGGCATACAGTTAGCTAGCCGGGCAAGTGGTTGCAAGTTCTGCGGGATGCTTCTCAAAGTTCAGGGCCATCAGTAGGCACAGCGGGTGCTCAGCCCATGAAGAGAAGATTGGCTAGGAGAAGAGAACTAAGGCACAACTGAACTAAAATTGCAATCTTTAGATGTCTTGTTGCACCGAGCTATCTTCCCAGCCCTAGCTCATGTTTTCTGCGTGGGAGTGCTGACCCCACTGTGACTCAGCTCAAGTTCCTAGAAATTGCAAAATGGAAGGTTTTTTTAAGAAGCAAATTTTTAAAAACTTAATACAAATGATTTACTAAATTTTTAAGAAATAGATAAAAAAAAAAAAAAACTTTTTAGTGCCATCCATACCTATCAGAATATACCTAAGCACAAAGCTTGGATGTAGGCCACCAGTGTGTACTCCTGACCTAGGTGATATGTATCTCTCTCTCTCTCTCTCTCTCTCTCTCTCTCTCTCTCTGTTGAAGTTACATGCATGTTCATTTGTTTTCTTTCTCCCTCACTGCCTTTGTAGTTCCCTCTTTTCCACCGCAGCATTCCCTTATTTCTGTCACATTCCCTTAATAGCTTCACTTTAGCAAACATTTATTAAGGTCTCACACTGTGTCAGGTCAATTGGAATAGACAGAGGTGACTAGAAACTGTCACTGCTATAATATTTCCAGGTTTTATGTTCAAGATAAGGAACTTTTGCCCAGTAATGCAATACAATACTATGTGGCTTGTGGTACTGATGACAGGTGAATGCTAGAGTAACTGTATCTACGTGTCTGCATTCAGACACGTGTTGCAGGATTCGCCTTCTGCCTACCACTTACGAGCTACTATTGCAGTCACCAGAGATGTGGTTGTGAGTAAAACAAGCAAAAGCCATCGATTGATACCAATGGAAGGAGAAAAAGAAAGACAAAAAGTAAGGGAAACATGCAACATAGATTTTTTGAGGGGAAAGAAGAAGAAAGAGTGATACAGAGAAAGTGATGCAGGTTGGATTGGGTTGGGTGAGAAGGAGCCTGCAGAGGAGATGATGGAGTACGAATCTGAAGGAGTTCAGGAAACAGAAGGCTCACCCAGGAATAGGAGGGTATTCATTTGGTTTGCTGCTAGCCAAATGAATAGCAAGACTGTTCTTTCTAGGAATTTATTATCCTAGTCTTTTATGAGTCTTCTTTTGGGTATGGAGAATAGAATGACTCCTGGATAAAACAGCCCAGGTGTCGATAACCTTACTGAGGTGACGTGTCATTAATTCTTAGGCTGAAAGGAGAGGAATGAGCAGAATGCAGAGTAACAGAGACTCCAGGCCTCAACTTACCACATCCTGGCCTAAACGATAGAGGACATTAGCAACCTGATGATCCCAAGGGTTTCTGGGGACAGCTATGGACATGCCACTTGGCCTCACTTATAAATGGCTCTTGGCTGTAATTGTTTGGAATGTGCTTATATTCAGGAGCTGTGTAGGTTGATTAGAAGATTATAGGATGAAACGTGACTCCTTACTATATGAGCTGGCACTTGTGTCTTTTTAATGATAGCCTCTTTATATTCTTCTTGCTGTTGGCCATCTTCACATTAAAGAAGTCTAGATACTTCCCAAATTAAAAATCTTAACTTCATACCAAGCTGTTTTGATAGCCTTGCATGTTCCAGCCCCACAGAGATGTGTATGCACAGTCACTCTAGACCCATGTCTCTTACCCTTTACTAAAACCAAGTCAAAATACGTCAGAGACCTAGGTATAAGGACAGAAACACTGAATTTGCTGGAATATAAAACATGTCAAGCTCTTGAAGAAACCACCATGGGTACAAACTTCCTGAACAGAATTCCAGTTGTACACGAAATAACTACAGTGATCAGAAATGAGGTCATATCAAGTTTCAAAAGATTACAGGTAACAGCAAAAGTGATAGTCAGCAGAGTGGCAACAACCTATAGAATGGGCAAAAAACATTTGTCATGCTATTCCTCTGATGCAGGAGTAGTATCTAGAATATATAAAGAACTTTAAAAACTTACTCCAACCCTCTGGCTTCCCACTGCACCTGTCCTTTGTACAAGTGAGCAGGAGGGCCACCTTCTCTACTTATAGGCTCAGTGAATTTCTCTAGAAATTGAAACTACATCCCTTTTGTGGAAATAACTGCAATAGCAATCATCTTGTTTATTTTATTCATTTGGAGATTACAAGTCATGTTTGCCCTTGAAGTAATATTGACCTAGATATCGGGTTCCAAGGAAGACGAGAGCATTGCAGGGACATGTGTCTAAGGTGGCATGTTCCTAACCACTGCAGTGTTTTCATGACTGATGTGTGTGAGGGCCACCTTGACAGGATAAAAACACATTGCTTCCTGCCTGTGCATAATTAGAGGACATTGGTTTGACAGTCTCCCAGCAGCCTCTGTCTGATGATCCTTCCGTTTTAGACCTCATTTGTTCTTCCTGATTCTTTGTAGATGAAGGTGTTACTGTCTCGGGGAACACAGAGAGCTGTCAGGTATAGACTACAAGTGGAGTAACCCACTAAAGTGGGGCTGCAGTTTCAACTATCAGTTCTCAGATGTACAGTGTCCATCACTCTAGAGAGATTGAAAAAGTAATCTTCTACAAATGTCCAGTTTCTGACATCCTGATTCTTTGGGGCAGGAGAGCCCAGTAATTAATAATTTTTAAAAGAACTTTATGATTCTAGAAATTGCTGATTATCTCTACTTCCTAAACTGGAAAATAAGTTATAAATTAAATGATGATGATAATCTACCCAGTAGTTTTTCTTAATCTGAGTGCTGTATGTGGCTTTAGAGAGTTGTACTGTATCTGACCTTTAGATTACTGAGTCTGTTTCTAGAACTCAGGAATTGTCCTATACAGTTTTAGATACATGAGTTCATATTTTCTGCTTGCACAGGCCTATGCTGGTTTGTATTTTACATCAGTTTTTGGAAGTGAATGTATGCTGTCTATTTGAAGATTTAAAAGGGAACTGAGATCTCTGACACTCTGCCCACACCATGTGGCTGAGCGCTTCCTGTCACTGTCTTGGAGTAGCTGCTCGCCTTCTCCTCCTGTGTGTCTCTCTTCCTCTTCTCCTGAACACTCTTTCGCCACACTTCTAAGGGCTTTATCAGCTGCAGAGACGTTTCTGTAAGGGTTTGAAAACTGGAGCATAGGAGCAACCCAGAGCCATCTTGTTAGGAAGGGTCATTATTTAAGAAGGGAGTCTTGACAGAGAGAGTGCTGGGAGATTCCCATGAGATCCAGTCTGGATTCTAGAGGCTGGAGCTGCAGGTTCAGCCTGTAATAGACAAAAAGAACTCCTATTTGCTGTTCAGCCAGATTTCACAGCACCATTCTGTTTTTATGTTTTGGAAAGCAATTTGTAATTGAACTTTTTTTTTTATTATTTCTACTGCTTTGTATTCAGGCATCTCTCTCTTCATATGTATACACACACACACACACACAGAAGTATCCCTTGGTTCACAAATTTAATCTGTTTTACAATTTTGGGAAAGATGACCACATTTGTGTTTCTGTGGGTATACCTGGCTGAGCTCTCTTTGTCATCCCATGCAGAGTTTTCAAATAATGATATAAAAACATGTTTTTATTTGCAAAACACATCATTTGCAAAGGAAACTGTTTGTGAACCAAGGAACATTTAACTCCTCCTTCTCTGTGAGAGTTTGATTTGCAGGTAGCATTTTCTTGCAAATAGCTAATCAGTCATTTTGGCATCAGCTTCATTTTTCAGTTAAGCTTTTCTCTCTTGCTTATGTCACCTCTTTCTTAGAAAAAGCAGTTTAAGGTCTTTACTTTGTTTTGCCTTTCTTATGAGAATTGATTGTTGCTTTATTGATCTCTCTAGCTTCAGGAAAGGTGAAAATTATGAAAAAAAGATACCTTTTGTTGTACGTTTCAGAGAACAGCCATGTACCTTTCCCTTCCATCTGTCATCTTAGTCTGTTGATCAAAACACTATAACAGTGATGTTCAATGGACATTTTAATGAGTGACCTGAAAAATTAATTTCTGCTGGTTGTTTCCTGTTGTAGGACTTATAGAATGAGGTATGTAATTTTCTGACCCTTCCAGCTGTCAAAATATACTAAAGGTGAATGGCATGAGGAATTTTCAAAGCATCCAGGAGGTTGGAAAAATTTTCCTACCACACATTTGATTATGCCTAAGTCTGTGCACCTTTGAAATCCATAAGGCATGGGTCATGATACTCTTGGTGAATGTGGACAGAATTATGAGCATTTCCGCAGTAAAACAGTACTACATTTTCCAAAAGGTTACTGATTTATAGTCTCCATGTTATTAACAAACTGAGTTTCTTTAGGAGCAAGGGGAATAGCACTCTTACCCTGATGAGTTCATCTGCTTACAGAAGAGCAGCCACCATTCCTTTCTTTGCAAGGCGTTATCATGTGCACATGTAATTTTCAGGATGGCCTTTGATTCTGGTGTAAATGAGAGGAGCCGATGAGTGGTGGAGTGGTAGACAGGCAGAAAGCATAATTTTGAGACCTTACGCTGTGAGTTGATATGTATTTTGATAAACTGTGGTCTAATTCCTGCTGTTGTTAATCAAGTAGTCCCACTTTTCATCCTTTCCCACATCATGACTGTAATGTAATTTGTGTGTCTTGCTGGTGAGTGACTTGAGCCACAGGCAGCACATGCATGACTCTTCTCACGCAGGACTGTCCAGCTTCTACCACCAGTGCTGCCACCTATCTGATGAAAGGTCAGTCATGTTCCACCAGTGGTGTAAACTGGTAGAGCATGTTAATCATGAAGGTCCATAATTGAAGCATTTGGTTAGATTACATGCAAAAGAATCCGTATCCTTCCCCACTTGGCTAGCTTTCTATGAGCGCTGTGCAGACCTACAACAAAGCAAAGAACCAACTATGGAAAGCCAAGTCCAACCACCTGCCTGTCCGTGTGCCTCTCTGCTTGCTACCCTATGAGTTGGAACAAGTCACTTGATGCTTATGGTTCCTGGTGTCCTCATTGGTAAATAGCTCAGGAGCATAGTAATGTTTGCAAGGTGCTGAGAGCGGGTCTGGGGTGTTCGTGGCCCCATGAATTTGGCATGTGGTGGTCCTAACTGTGATCACTCAGTCCTGAGCAGTTGTGGTGACTACTGACAGTGCAGTAAAACTGCTGGACATATTTTTTTTTATAAATTAGAAACAGTTGCCATTTATTGCCAAAGTATATCTTGCCATCACTTTGCTTTACATTCCTGATATACTTTGTTAATAGTTCCACAGATTTTTTTTTAACAATATAGCTGAAATTGACTGTGCAGTAGCCAACAAGCTGGATGCATTATGTGAAACTTGCTTAAAGTTCCTGCAGTGGGAGGAAGAGGTTGCATCTTGCAGTCTCTGGGCTTGGAACGGTGACACCTGGAAAACAGCAACTTAGCAAAGAGAAGAGGGAAAAGTGCTGTAGGCATCAAGAAGGAGCTCACAAGAAAGCTAAAGACACTTGGAAATTGGGAGACCCTGAAGGCAGTGCAGAGAAAAGAACAAACCAGTGCCAACCCTGGCTCCCAGAAGGGAGGATTTTGTCTCCACAGGCATAACCCCCAGAAGAAAATCAAAGTAAGACCTCAGATATTCTGCTGAGTAGGTTTCAATAGGACGCAAACAGCAGAAGGTAACCAAACGTGAGAATGTATCACAGGGGGACAGGTTCTAACTAAGGCCATCTACACAATAGTGAGAGTATTTATGCCCTACCTGAACTTTAACCCACAACAGCAAAAGAGAAATAAGAAAATACAAGGCAACCAGACACCTCCCCAAACCCAGAGGAGGAAGTTATAGGCAAAGAACTCAAAAGCAAAGTACTCAGAATATTAGAGTAGCTCAAAATGAAGTTTGGCATGCTTAAAGAGGATTTTTTTTTTTTTTTTTTGTCTTTTTGAGACAGGGTCTCACTATGCAGTTCAGGCTGGCCTTGAGCTCACTTTTGTAGCCCAGGCTGGTCTCAAACTCACACCAATCCTCCTGCCTCAGCCTCCCGAGTGCTGGGATTACAGGCATGCGCCACCACACCCAGCTGAATGACAATTCTTTTTTTTTTTTTTTTAGCAGGACCAGGGATTGAACTCAGGTCCTTGCACTTGCCAGGCAAGTGCTTATTCTACTGAGCTGTTTTTCTAGCTCCAAAGAGGATTTTTATTAGACAAATGATTTTATAATATAAAGGTTTACAAGCTTAAGGAAGAAACAAATCATCAGTTTAAGCAAGATATGAATACTAGTTTGGTAAATAGAAATTGTAAAGAACAAATATAAGAGAGGAAAAATTAATAGAAATCATGGATAGCAGATTTGGCTGCTATGAAGACAGAGTGTCAAAAATGTAAGACAAGGTAAATGTACTAGATCATAAACTCTGTGATACTCTAAAAACAAAAAGACACTGTGCAAGCTGGATCCAACAGCTGGTAGATGACTTAAAAGTCAGAATTACAGGAATAATGGAAAAATCAGAGGACAACTCAAAAGGTATAAGATTACTTAGTCGCAGACAGTATAGCAGAAATCTTTCTAAAGCTAGGGGAAAAAGCCAATATCCAACTATAAGAACTTACGAAGTTATGAGAAGAGAACTTTGTAACACACTATAATAAAAATTCCAGAAACTCAACAAAAAGGAGAAAATACTTAATGCAGTTAGTGGGAAACCAGTAGTTACATAGGCAAGCATGTCAGAATTGCAGTGAATTTCTCAGCATGATCCTTGAAGGACAGGAAAGCAAGGACTGAAGTTTTTCAAGAACTTGGGGGAAAAAAAGCCAATGTACCTTCTGTAGCCTGCCAAGTTAGCCTTGATTGACAGAGACATGAAGATTTTTCATGAGAAAGAAATCCGAAAGAAATAAGTGATCATGAAGCCAGCATGACTGAAAATGCTTAGAAGAATCCTATATACAGGCAAGAAGGTCATTAGCAGCAAGATGCCTGTTAAAAAAAGCCATACATTTAACTAGAAAAGGGAAGTCATGCTTCAAATAAAAACTGATCAGAAGACACAGAGACCGCCGCTACCTGCTGGTAAAGGGAACAACTAAATAAGAAGCGATGGTAATTTTAAGTTGTGTGCACCAAATAGCAATCAAGTTAGGTGTTTCCAACTTCCTAAAATCATTGGACATTAAAGTTCAGTTAAGCACCAATGCAGTCATAACAGGGAACTTTTATTTATTTATTTATTTATTTATTTATTTATTTATTTATTGTCTTTTTGAGACAGGGTCTCACTGTGCAGTTCAGGCTGGCCTTCAGCTCACTTTTGTAGCCCAAGCTGGTCTCTAACTCGCACTGATCTTCCTGCCTCAGCCTCCCGAGTGCTGGGATTACAGGCGCACGCCACCACGCCCGGCTTATAACAGGGAACTTTAACACCTCACTGTCATAATTATACAGGTTAACTAGACAGAAATTTAGCAAGGAAACATCAGAGTTACACCATACCATTGAACTAATGGACTTAACAGGTATCTACCAAGGGTTTATCCAACAAGAACAAGAACAGAATACACATTTTTTCTCAGCAATACACAGAACTTTTTCTAAAATACAGAATCTTAGGTCATAAGGCATACTTACATAAATATAAAAGAGTTGAAATAATCCCCTGCATACTGTTGGATTCAAAGGGAATAAAGCTGGAAGTCACCAGCAAAAGAAAGAAGTGAAAATATCTATAGTGATTAAATAATACATTATTGAATAATTAAAGGATCGCTGAAGAAATAAAAAAGTTCCTAGAATCAAGTGATAGTGAAAACACAACATGTCAGAACTGATGGGATGAGGAAGGCAGTTGTAAGAGGGAAAATCATAGCTGTGAACACACACAGTAAAAGAATTGAGCAGAGCCTGACAAACAGCCGGATGAGGTGCTCAGGGGTCGTAGGTCGTAGAAAAACAAGAGCTATCCAAATGTGAAATTAACAGAAGGAAAATAATGATCACGACCTGACTGGAAATGAGCAAAGAAAGCGACTAAAGTGCGAAGGATCAGTGAATCAGAGTTGGTTCTTTGAAAGGATAAAAAATAATCCTAAAGCCTTAGCCAAACTTGTCAAAAGAAGGAATGAAAAAAAAAAAAAAAAAAAACAATCAATGCAATTAGGAAGGAGAGAAGTGGGCCGGGCAGAGCTGTGCATTCCTGTAACTCCAGCACTAAAGAGGAGGATCAGTGTGTGTGTGAGGCCAGGCTACTACATAGTGAGTTCAGAGCCATTTTGAATTACATAGTGAGACCTTGTCTCTAAATAAATAAATAAATAGTACAATCAACACTGTCAAAATCTGAAAGACTATAGGAAACATTCAGTAACATATATTATAATTGGAGAACCTAGAAAAAGGAAGAAATTCCTAGATACATATCAATTAGGAAAATTGTACCAAAAAACTCTTATTAGACTAATACCAGGCAACAAAAGAGACACTATCATAAGAACTCTTGTCAACAAAGAAAAGCCCAGGACCTAAAGGATTCATTAGAGAATTCTGCCAGAACTTCAGGGAAGACCTAATGCCAATAAACAAGCAAAATTGATAGGAAAGGAATACTGCCAAACGCATTCCCAAAAGCAAGCATTACCATGGTACCAAAACCAGACAAAGATTTCACAGAGAAAAACTACATGCCGGTCTCCATAGTGAACACAGATGCAGCAATCCTCAACAAGATACCAGCCAAGAGAATATACCAAATCATTAAAAAGACATCACACTGCAGGATAAAATAGGCAAAACAGAGGTATAGGTAGAGGCAAAGCCTTTCTAACCACCTCTGAATGCACAAGAAATAATACCAAGAATCAACAAATGGTATTATACCCAGTGAAAAAGGTCTGTACAGAACAGCCAACAGAGTAAAGAGATAACTACAGAATGGGATTTTTTTTTTTCCCAACTACTCAGACAGAAAAAAAAAAAAAAAAAAAAATATATTAGACCTCCTCAATAAAAGGCCCATGAAAAAGAGTGTAGTTGAGGTGAGTTTATGTGTTCAAGTGGTCAATAAGTACATGACAAAATGTTCAGCATTTTGCCTTTAGAGAAATGCAAATCAAAACAACACTGAGACTCCATCTTACTCCAGAAAGAACAGCTATCATCAAGAACCCCGAAATCCATAAATGCTGGGGAGTGTGTGGGAAAAAAGGAATCCTTATTTACAGCTGCTGGCATTATGCAATCACTGTGAAAATCAATATGGAGATTCTTGTTTATTTATTTTTATGGCCGGCTCAGCCTGCCCTGAGGGCAGGGCTGGCACAGCATGTGGTGCCGGGGATTGAACTGTGGTACCTGCAGCTGCCTGCAGGCGCTATAGACCACTGAGCCATCCTGCCAGGCCCCAATATGGAGATTCTTGAAAAAACTAAAAATAGAAACCCATTCTACCCAGCTGTTTTACCTTCTGAGTGTCTTCATGAAAAAGGCAAACACTGCAGTAATTCCTACATGCCCATATTTATAGCAGCACAGATTATAGTAGTAGAAGTAACCTATCTGTCCCTCAACATATGAATGAATTAAAAAAAAAAAAAAAACTCAACTATACACACAAACGCTGACATATAGACAACAGATAAACTTAGGCCCTTTGTAGGAGAATGGATGCACCTTGACAAGGTAATGTTAAGTACCGTATATAAGACACATAAGCTTAAATATCCCATGGTTTCTCTTTTATGAGAAACCCAAAATATTATTTACAGAACTAAGTAAAGGAGAAGCTATCCAGACAGTGAGGTAGAGCTTTTGCCGATGATGAGGTCTTGGGACAGAGGGAGAGAGGAAGCTAGGGCAGGGAGAGAGATTAAAAGAGATTAAGGGGTAATAAGGATCTATACCAAGGGCCCATGGTGAATGTATCTACTGTAAGTCACAAATGTGAATGGATAAAATAAAGCTCTCTCACCATAAACAAGGTAGGCGGTACCTTCCTCACATGTTATACAAGAGGAAACAGCTAAAGACAACAGGCCATACTCTAGGTCACAACCAACAAATGGAAGTATTAGGTGATGTCATCAGTTGGCTCAGAGAGCCTCATTCTACCTCTTTCAAAAGAACAAGTAGGAAAAGATAGTGCTGAAGATATTAAGGACTATCCCATCCACCTCTTCTCTATTCAATAATAAGACAGATACTCAGGAAGGATATGCTGACTGTTGAAGGGAAAAGATCATGTGAGAAAACAGGATCATGGTGGCACATGCCTGTAATACCAGCACTCGGGAGGCTGAGGCTGGAGGATCAGTGTCAGTTTGAGACCAGCCTGGGCTACAAAAGTGAGCTCAAGGGGAGCCTGAACTGCACAGCAAGACCCTGTCTTAAAAAGACAAAAAAAAAAGAAAGGAAAGTAAAGGAAAGGAAAGCAAAGCAAGAGAAAGAGAAAGGAAGGAAGGAAGGAAGGAAGGAAGGAAGGAAGGAAGGAAGGAAGGGAAAGAAAAGAAAGAAAGAAAGAAAGAAAGAAAGAAAGAAAGAAAGAAAGAAAGAAAGAAAGAAAGAAAGAAAACAGGATCGTTAGTGTTCATTGCTATTTGAGAATAAGGATATTTTGTGATCAGGATTTTCCTGATCACTTAACGTTTTGAGGCAAACTTGCAAACCACCTGTCTTATTGCAAGATAAAAGGAGTTCATGAAGAGCCTTCTACATATAGCAGGGGCTGACACACACTGACAGACACTGTGATTGTCACTGGAGTTGGCCCTTGATCTTCAGAGGGACTTGGGCAGTGCCTAACATACTTGTTGAATTTACACAGACTCAGTTTCTCCCACATCACCTAACTGGTTCTTTGATGCTCTGATCCAGTTTTCTCTAAGCCCTGTGTTAAGTGGCATTTCACTACAAATCACCTCCTGCTCCCTACATACTACCATCCTGCCAGAAGGGCCTTGTAGCTGCACCTAAAGTGAGGAGTTGGTTTTTTCTCCAGGAATAGGTATTGGAATAGAATCCAGTGTGACTTCTGAGCTCCTCAGTCTTCTACAGTTAGGCCTGAAATGTGTCCTAACCTGTTTAGGAAAGCAGTTACCTAATATGGCACATGAAACAACTTCACAGGTTGTCAAATGTCCCCCATACAGTTCCCTTCTTTTCTGGGGCCCAGAGATTCCTTGTGTGGTAGTGAGTATAAAAACAATTCTTAGAGCATCTATTTACTTTCCTAGAGTCTGTAGGGTGACTGCTGGAAGGTGTCTGCTTTCCTGCATGCATATTCAAGCAAATTCACAGTTTCTCTACTTTGAGAAACAGTTTTCTTGGAAATAAAATGTCTAGACAGACTTCGAATCTGAAAAACTGTTGCTTTGCCTCAGGTATTTTTGCTTGAAACACTGATACTTTCATGAATATTAGATTTTTAAAACTTGAGCAAGATGATTGCTGTTGCATTGAGTCCTTACAGACATACTTCCAGTTTTTAGAGAAAGTGCAACTTTTTTATTGGTAAAAACTAATGAATATGACTTTATGTCTACTTTTATATTGTTGGTTCAAATGTCATAGAATCCAGTAGTCAGCTTTGGCCTGAAGAATTCATGACTCCAAGAGTGAATGTGTTGTGGCTGTTTTAGCAGTACCTGTTGCCAAGTGGCTTCTCAGGGTAGTCCTGTGTGGCCACATGCTCCAGGTTAATAGCGACAAGTACTTCTCAACAGAGTATAATTCAGAGGCCATCTCTTCAGAGAACCCACATAAGGATTTTGTTAGGGTGTTGGTGAACAGCAGTAGGATCCCCCAGTTCTTTAGCCATAATATTATAATGTCAGTATAGGAAATGTATGATTAAGAATTTAAGTAAGGATACTGTTTGTTTAGTTTGGCTTTTAGAAAATAATCACTGATATTTATTTGATAGAAATACTAATAGCTAATTTACTAAGGCATTCTGGGTGGCTGACATTGAACCAGGTTCTTCTTATGCTACCGTATTGTATTGTATTGTATTGTATTGTATTGTATTGTATTGTATTGTATTGTATTGTATTGTATTGTATTGTATTGTATTGTATTGTATTGTATTGTATTGCATTGCATTGCATTGCATTGCATTGCATTGCATTTCCATTTTATTGAAAAGGAAAACCTGGAGTTGCTGAAATTGGTAGCTAGTAAGTTGGAAAGCATCTCAGACTATCTACCCCCCGTCCCCCAGCACAGGCTCTGAACCAGTCATTTCTTCAGTTTTTTTCCTAACCACTGAAGTCCTAAAAGGCTTTGTGAGGTCATGGGATAAAATATTTTCAGTGAATTAATCCACATAAGAAATAGACACTCATTGGCTCCATTTTACAGGCAGTAAAATAAGTTACTGTTCCCAGACTTTAGACTTCACATTTGACACATGGCCTGGTGGCATAAGGGCCTGCCTGGTAAGCACAAGGTCTTATGTTTGATATCCAGTAGAGGGAAAATATCAGAGAGCCTGCTCAGAATTGCTATCTGACCAAGTTCTCTTTGTTCTTCTGGACATCTATGTATATCATGAGATGAAGGCTTTTCTTACATGCTATTTTTGGTGTTATTCGGTGAGGGTGACATTTGTTGAACTTTCAGCGGACATCTTTATCATATTTAAACTTGTTGTCTGTCTGGTGGTCCTGTGGTGACCCAGAATTCCTTCAAATGAGTTTTTTCTTCTCTCCCTTCAAATGAAACCTTAGAAAATACCAGTTTGAAACAGCATAACGTGGTAAAGCTGTCTAAGCTAAGAGTTTAAGGAGAGGACAGCTTTGAGCTCTTCAGGCACACTAAAATCAAGTCAGTGGTAGAGATCTTCACAGCTATTTAGAGAAGATATCTCTGTGGTACATTAAAAAATTTTATTCTCCAGTGATGATCAAGAGCTTGGCTGTCTTCTATCTATGGCGAGAGAAAGGACAACCGCTTTTATTACCACGTCTCTGCTAAGCATCCTGTGGCTTTCCTTTGAATAGCAGCATTTCTTAAATTTTTACAAGGATATTTAATTTTATTTGCTTCTCATCGTAAACATCTTTCCACTTTAGGTAACAAAATGTATTAAGATAATTATAATTTAAAATAGTAGAAAACCTGAACTTTTCATGATGATATTATTTAAATGGATATGATAAATTTTATAACAAGAAAATATAAACGTAGTAGCCTCATAACTTCCTGGTTATATTTGATATTTTTCTTTATCTCTGCCCAGGAAGAGTAGTTTCTGTAGTGTCAATTTAAATGATACATCAAGCTAATAAATGGGTGGCCTTATAAGGGATAAGCATAACTAATTGGATTTAAATGTCTCTTGTATAAAAATAATGAACCAGCATGTTGAAGATTAAGGATATTAATGCAATTAGAGAAAATTTATAAAGAAGCATGTTTTAATTTTAAGAGATGATACAGCATTCAGTGCCAGATAAAAACTATAGTCAGGTACAATTTGTTCAACAGATATGTACATAAAGAAGAAAAAACCCAAAATCTTCTATTTGAAGAAACTTTGGCAAAACAGCATAGAATATGTGAACAAAAGGTAACCTAAGTCATTAGGAACTATAGGGGAATCAAAGACATGAAGTGGCTTCACCAATAGCCTTGGAACTTAATGTCACCTGACTCGGTGGGAATGGAGGGAGATATGTGGTGTATAGAGGGTACAGCAAACATGGAGCCTGGAAAGAGATGGATTTGCCTATCCTCATTGCTAAGTGAACTTGGGAATACGGACAACAAGACAGTGGTGTATGTGGTACCGAACTACTGGCTGTAATGTTGCTCTTCTGTTTGCAGGTGGGCAGTGGGTATTCTGATGAGGCGGCCCTAATCCTCCACAGGATCGGGTTCGACTGCCAGTTCCCTAGCAGAGACACAGGGCTGCTTTGTTCCACTACTCAGGGAAAGGTAAGTTGAGAGGCTATTTTTATGGTCCAGCTAATGTGTTTAAAAACCTCACTTTTTTTTTTTTTGGCCGGGCGTGGTGGCGCACGCCTGTAATCCCAGCACTCGGGAGGCTGAGGCAGGAGGATCAGTGCGAGTTCGAGACCAGCCTGGGCTACAAAAGTGAGCTCAAGGCCAGACTCAACTGCATAGCGAGACCCTGTCTCCAAAAGACAAAAAAAATAAAAAAATAAAAAAAAAAATAAAAACCTCACTTTTTGCAGAGAATCCAACAAATAGCCTTTCGTTGCCTCTTCACTGGTATTTGCCTTACCCTGAACATTAGCTTAGGTCTCCCCATCCTTAAGAAAGCTTTTGCTCCACCTTCTTTCTGCTATGCCTGTCTACATTAAGATGCTTGGCTGAAGGCTGCACACCGTTGGGTGTCATGCTCATTGCTCTCTTTGGCTTTTCATCACTAATACAGAATACGTTCCCCTCTCCTCTTTCGCTCCTTTCTGGATCCCCCCTGCTCACACCCCACCTAGTTCAGCCATAGAACACCCAAGGCCTACAGCGACCCAGGTCAGCTTGACTCGCATGTGACTTACGCAGGAATAGGGGAGTGATTGCATAATCCTTGGGATGCTGCTCATTAAGATCATGACGACAGAGGCAGCCGTACAGCCTTCCAATCAATTGATTCCTTTTGGGAAATGAATGTATGTCTAGGTTTTCTGATTAATCCAGATTTGCATATGAGTCGATCTGCACAAGCCAAACAGATCCTCAGTCTGAACACTCCTGGCTGACTGCCTATTTTTGGTTTCTCTTCAATTGGTCTTGCTGGCATTTTCATCAAGCCTCTCCTTGGAAGGAAACAAATCTCCAATCACCTGCCTCTGCCACTGAGCAAGCTGTGATTTAGAGCAGGGAGCCAGGCTGGGTTGAGCACACAAACAGGTCTGCCCCACCAGACACCTCGGTGGGCCCAGCTTTCTTTGGAAATGCAACAGATGCACCAAAGCCGGACTCCACTGGCTCTGTCCCAGCTGCACAAATGAGCGCGCAGGCAAGGTCTGAAAAGCAGAGAAAAGTGATCGGGGCCTCAGTCTTCTTGGATAGTTCAGCTTCCCCATGGTTTTTATTTTTTTTGGTTTTTGTTTTTTGGGTTTGTTTTGTTTTGTTTTGTTTTTGCCTTGCCTTCCATGGAATTAATACCAAAAGCACCAGCTTTTTTTCCCATTCCATTTATTCTCTACATTATTGTTAATGATCTGAGTACACTTACTTGTTCATGAGCACTGAAGCGTGCAGACATTGAGTTTTAAGGGGGGTTATATGATGCAAACATATAGTAGGATGATAGGGCAGTGATGAGTGCAGTGTTTTCCAAATATGCTTCTGCCTATGGAGGAGACTCAGAATATCATGAGCCTTTATAATAAGAAGGGCCAATATCCTGTCTTTTAATAGTTAAATAGGGACAGGTGACAGGCAACCACTATTACCAGTGGTATTGATGGAAAGAGTCTAAGGATTTTTAAAGCTTGTTAGTATGTAGCTATCCTTTTTGTTGAAAAAGTAAACCCCATGCAGGATAAAATATGTAAAAGCAGTATGAAATAAAGTTACCAGGCCAGGGTAATATAGCCGTCTTTAGCAGCTGCCTGGCAAGGACAAGGTCCCAAGTTCAATCCTGGTATCGCAAAAAATTAGAATAAAGTTACCAATGGCCTACATCAGTTTCCTGTTTTTCTCAGAGGCTAAGATTTATAGTTGAGTGAGTCTATACATGATTAACTGCTCTTGCCTTATTACTGTTTGCCAAGGAACTTCAACATATTGTTTTATTCCTTCTCATGCTATTGTTGGAATGTATAGATGTGTTACTAATCTTGCTTCAGAATTTACCTAAATTGCTTCTTTTTTTTTTTTTTTTTTTTTTGTCATTTTTTAGATGTTGGTACAGAAAATTTTTAAGAAGTTTACTATTGAAAGCCTCACACCTTCATCATTGTCCTTGATGCATTTACCTACAAATGCCCAAAACATAAGTGAGATCAACTTGAGTCCTATGGAAATCAGCACATTCCGGATCCGGCTGAGGTGAACCCAACTTTCAGAGTTCAGCTGAGAAGCATTGGCTTTTGTTTGACGTGCAATAAGGAAGCACATCCTTTTAGCTTCTGACTACTGTGAGAACATGAATTATGTGATTTTTTTTTTTTAACCAGTTAAGTAAGAAAGAAAAAAAAAAAGCCATGCTCTCAACCAGGATTTTTTTTTTCTTTTCCTTTTTTTTTAAGTTTCTCCCATGAACTACCACTATCAGTGTGAATTAATGCCACAAATGAAGAAACGTTTCAAGACAACCTCTCAACAGAGCGTATCTCAGGTTAAATGCTAACTAATTACGTTTGTGTTGGAGGTTGCAAAGAGATCATTGTAAGTATTTGTGTATCTGATCCTTCATTAGTTTTACAAAAGTACCCATTGGACCAAAATTGAACAACAGGTTGGTGGGTGATAGCTGATGGCCAAAATGGTTGCAATCATGCAGAAGAGTTACAAAAATGTGTGATGAAGTATGTGGAAAAGTGCAATCCCTCGACCCTTAGGATGAACATAGTTGATTTTCACATCTTTTTTCTAATGAGCCTCTTGACTCTTCTTTATATTTCCAGATATAGCTGATTTTGAATCATTCAACAGTAGGGGGAAAAAAGAGACATATTTTGATTACTTGACAGTGTGGGATAGGTGCAATTTATTCCATTGTCACCAACATAGAAGAAGCAATTCCATAGGTACCCTAAACCTATTGTAGGTACCACAGGTGTCTTTTTACACAGCTCATTTGAATACAGGTGTTCCGAGATGGGGTTTTCTATTTTAAAATTACCATATCAAAATAAATGTGCCTTATTTTTTTATAAGTCTTGTTAAATCTTTTGGTGTCCATTTTACTGTTTGCGAAAGGGGGACTATTGGGAGGTTGGGGCAGGGGTCGGTACTTTCTATGATATATAAATTGTGTCATTTTCGCCTGACAATGCTGGCCACATTCTGATCTGTTTCATTAAATTTGTGGTGGTGTTACTCTAAACATTTTGACTATTTGAATGTACTGAAATGTCAGAAAACAAAACAAGGAAGAAAAATATTGTTAATTAAAATATGCTGCTGCCAAGGAAACTGCAACTTGAAACAAGGATTTTGTAACATGCAAAATCCAGCTACTGTTTCCACTTCACAGTAGTTAACCATATTGAAGAAAGAATGCTTTAAAATAGACCCTGTTTTGAAATCAATTTACATGTAGCTCTTCATAACGTATCTTAGTAACTATGTTTGTTCAGTCAGTTCCAGACTTCTGTGTGTTCTAACCTCAAAGTGTTGTGCTTAAGCCCATGTGCCATTACAGTACTTCTAGTAAAATTGATCTGGGATCGTTTCCTTAATATTAAAATAACAGCAACATTAGCAGCGTTTATAATATTCACTTTCAGCATAGAAGGGATTCTTTGACTATGTACAGTTTTGAAGTCATGTTATTAGATTTAGTAATATCTGACTTTAAACTTCCACTTACCTCTTGTCATGCTGATGCCCTCAGAGAGTCCTGAGGACCATTTCTGTTTCATCATGTCTGATTATCATCTGGATTTTCACTCAAGATGCAGCTCCTAAAATCCTGTCATGTTAAATTTATAAATTTCTCTGCCTTTAATAATTAAGGAAACAATACCAGTGTTGGTAAAAATATTCCAAGAGGGTAATTTCATGCAATAAACATGTTTCCTTCCTCATTTGGAGGGAAATAAACAACTGAAAAATAGAACAACATCCAAAACCACTTCCTTTTTGTAGATAGCGAGAGACATTAGGATTGCCGGAGGCAAATCCCAGGAATCTGGTTGGCGTTTTCATTGCATCTTAAATGTCTACCTTCCTGTGGGAGCTGGCGGTGTGCTAGGGTTAAGTGGCTGTGCTTAACCACTCTGGAAATTCTGATCAAATGAGGTGAACTATCTGATGCAATAACCGGTTTTGCCACTTTCAGTTGTTTGAGATGGATCGTGTCCCGTTGGTCTGGGTTTTAGTCTGTGTGCTGTCACCAACTGTTCATCGGTGAAGCAGAAATTCTCTTTTACCAGCAAGTTTCTGCTTTTTAAGGTTATTTTTAGAATCCTTCATCAGGGAAATGAAGAGAGGCTGCTTTTGCTCTGGGTAGTGGTCAAGAACTGACTGAATAATTTAAGTGTCTTCAGCCCACATTAAAACCATGTCCAGGGGCTGGGGAGATAGCACAGTAGAATAAGTGCTTGCCTGGCAAGTGCAAGGGCCTGAGTTCAATCCCTGGTTCTAGGGGGGGAAAACGTGTCCTGCATTTGTGATCCTGGTAGCATATTCAGTTTGGTTTTATCACATTTGGTGTTGCAGAGGCTCACGGACTGAGCGGCTCACTGTGTTTTCTCCCTCCCCACCCCGTTCCTTTTTGAAACTTTAGTTTGCAGCTATAACTGCATTGTTCAAGAACTTAGCATCCTTGTTTCCTGCAAGTACTGATTAAAATAAAAGACTGTAAAATATGTTGTAAAACATTGTAATTATCTTCCCATGTCTTTGTTGTCCTCGTGCTGAAATGTTTTCACATTCCTTCGTCTAGAAGCAAATGTTTACTTTCATTTTGATTATTTTGCTCACCTTGAAATCAACAGGTTTTGATATTTTCTCTTGGAAGATTTTATATCTTTTTGGGAATATGTAATATAAGATCTCTAATAAAAGATAATCTTATCCTGTGCCTCGGCCTCCTGAGTCATTCTTCATCCTATTTTGTAAGCAGATGTATTAAAATGTTTATTAAAGTACAACCAGGGATTAGGATGCAGTTGTGAGGACCTAGTATTTGTGTCTGTGAAAGAGTTGCTCCTTCCTGGGCCCAGTTCTCATTTGAAAAGGTCCTTTTGGAGAGCTGGCAGCAGCAACGCAGTGGTGGGACTTAGCTGAGTTTGGGGTACTTAGGGGTTGGAGACTAGGGCCTGACCCAGCTGCTAAGCCAGAGAGCCTTTCTGAACAAGATAGGAGGCAGAGGGGTTGTGGTCAGAGTCCATAGACAGCTGACCTGGACAAAGATAAAGAGAGGCGTAGGCAAAGGCTGGCAGGTTGATCTAGAAGGGTAAGCAGGTGGGAAGAATGGAATCTTGGGGCTCTCCTTCCCCTAACCCTGCTGCCCCCTCCTGTACACAGCTGTTACTGCTTTCACAGATTCCTTCAAGCCTGGGAAGTGGGTGAAGGTAAGGGCCCAACATTCTGGAGGTCCACACATTGAGTTAACTAGATGCTACCTAGGAGGTTTGGGCATGTTTTGGGTGGCTTAGGCAGTAATTAACTTGCAATATGAATCCACAGAAATGTAAAAGCTTAGAGTAATTGATAAAAGTAAATTGCGTTGGGAAATACAGTTAGGAATACTTGGTCCACATAAAATTTGAGTAGCAGTGTACTCTAATTGAGTATTAAAATTGAAAAGTTTAGGTGAGCATATGATCATAATGCGTCCTGCAGATCTGTGATATGAAACCAGTTAAGAGTAATCATGATTTTGAACAGATGGATCAGAAAGTAAGAGCATTAGCACGTACTATCTTACTATCACATGTCTAAGCACAGCACAAGTGCCTTAAAAGAGGCTGTAATGGGAAAAAAATTCATCAATACAAACCGACTTAAGCAAAGGTAGAAAATTGTCTCCAGTCACACTCGAAGGTAGAGAGCACTACAGATTCAGTTAAATCCATATATGAGGCATCACCCAGAATATGACTACATCTTGGCTTTTACTTGAGTTGGCCTCATTCTCAGCCGGGTCTGCTCATTGCTTGGCAAGGTGGCCACCCGAAAATGTGGAGTTTGGCTGGAGTTTGATCCCCTGCATACTGTTCTGGTCCCGCCCCCAGGGTGCCCTGAGACTAGGCATGGGGGCATGCGCCTATAATCCCAGCACTTGTGAGACTGAAAACAGGAAAATCACCAGGGGTCCAATCTGTGTAGTGAGATCTTGTAGACTCTGTGCTTGGGAGATTGCTTGGGACCCTGTACTAAAATACATTAAAAAAAGAAAATGCAGATTTGTATCCACATATCTTTAGAGACCACAGTGGAAAGATAACACTTGTCTAATTTTTTCTTAGCAGATACCTAGTGACTGATGTCATTAGCTCTCTCCATGTATGAATGATCATGGCTAAAGATACAGAGCACCTTAGGCTGACTCACATGGGCTTATGGCTGGCAAAGTACAGTGCTGTCCCACCCCTCGCTCAGATAAAATGGGTGGGATTTTTATATTCCTTCTTCAGGGGAGTGGGATTTTTCTACTAGGGTACTTTGGATGATTGGCAGATGCAATGCAGTAGAACTGGGTGTGCTAGATTAGAACCCTCCTTGCTTCCTTTAAAATATCTGTTTGGCTTTTCTGAGTGCCAAACACATATTTTAATTTTAAAGAAAGCAATGAGTGAGTGTTCTAGCACACCTAGTTTGATTTTTAGGACATGTCCTTTTTAAAAGGTAAACTTGAGGTCCATCAGATACCTCAGCAGATGAAAGCACCTGCTTAGGCAAGTGTAGCTTCTGAGGTTCCATCCTCAGCATGCAATGCTGGTCCCACCCCTGGGGCACACTGAGACAGCCACAGAGTGGGTGTGGTGGTGTGTACTTGTTATCCCAGCACTCAGGCTGAAAACAAGAGGATCACTCTAAGTCCACTGTGTATAGTGAAACTCTGTACACCCTGTACTAAATACATTCAAGAAGTTAAACTTGACATAGTTCTTAAAAGATGAATGTGATTTTAGCAAGTAGAAACAGTATGTGTCTCCACTAAAGATCAGAAAAAGGAAAACATGGCAACGACTTTAGCACAACTTTGGAATTAGGAAAAGTTTCCTCTGTCTGAGGCAGAGTTGTCTTAACACAATTGTCCAATGAAGGAAAATTTGCACCCTCACATGTATATCCAGCGTGGCAGGCACTAGACATGTATGTCTTGTACACTCGAAATGTGGCTAGCGCAGCTACGGGACTGAATTTTATCAATATTCAATTTAGATAGCAGCATGTGATTACTGGATCAGAGCTCTGGAATATGTGATGTGTAAGAGAGAAGAACATGCAATTGAAAGCATGTTGAAGTCAAAATTGGCTAGAAATGTGCTACCTTCCCCGTGGAGAGCAGACGTGTTCCCTGAAAGCTTGTTAGAATCTGAAACTCCCAGACCCTTCCCGAGAAGTACACCTCTGTTTTCTAGCTAAGCTTTTCTAAGTCATTCTTAATAATTAAGTCATGAACTCTACGTTCTCTGCTGTGTGTGTGTGTGTGTGTGTGTGCGCGTGTGCGTGTGTGCGTGTGTGTGCGTGTTTGGCCTGCGTGGGGGCGTTACACTCAATTCCTATACCAGTACTGCTGCCTTTGTCTCCTAACAGCTGCCAGCCTCCAGCCCTGCCATCTAGTTTCTCCTTTCACACAAGCCAGAGTGAGCTGCTAAACAGAAAAGTTCGTCTCTATTGAAAATCCGTTTCCCATTTCACTTGAAATAGCTTAGAAACTTGGGCCATGTTCAAAAAGCCTTACCTGCTCTGGTCTTTTATTGTGTATGTTTAAGAAATCCTTTCAATCCAAGGCAGCTTGTTTTCTCATTCTCCTTGCCGCTGCAGCCTAGGTTTGTGTCAGTCTCTAACATTGCTCCTCATAGGCCTGAAGCCCCTCTGCTTCTGAGGCTCGCTCTCACTTCCTCACAGCAGATTCCCCTTTGTGTTTCTGGTCTTGGCTCAGATGTCACCTCAAGAGTCCCACTTGACCAGCCGATTTATCATGCCCACCTCATTTCTTTGTCTTTTACCTCAAAATGTCTTCCTGCCCTGCTCCTTCCCCTCATAGTAGAGCCAAATGGGAAGTAAGGTGAGATGACACTCTCACTAGAATGGAAATTCCTCTGAGGGCCCAAGCCCTACCATCTTGTTTAGAGTTATAGCCTCACCTTCAAATAAGAGGGGTTCAGGAAATCTACATCCAACAAATGATTCATTAGTTAACATATGTAAATGAAACGACATAATTTCAAAATAAAAGGCTGCAAAAATCCATGCTACTTTAATTGTATTTGTTTGCTCCTGTTCAAAATCCTGTCCTAATCAGAAACAGACACAGCATGTCAAATTGTATTCTTCATCCTCACAAACGACAGGATGGAAAATGCTACAAATAACCAACAAAGGGCCCTTTCCTCTTTCTGAATAAGTCCTTTTTCTTTTTTTTTTCAAGGATTAGGTAGCCATGAACCTCAGGGAGTGTACCTTGAATGCTCTAAACTGTTCCCGATATTTCTTTTTCCTCCAGGCCAAGTGATTGATTCAGGAATTAACATGTGATATAGTTCTGGCCAGTGAGCTATCATGGGAAATTGAGAATTTCTGAAACCCTCCTTCCTTGCTTTTAAAAAGGGGAGAATATCTTCCCCTTACGTGGCAGTGGTAAAAGGCAGTGCTGAGGTGATGATGCTGGAGCTGCTGGAACCATGTGGTGGCTTGGCAAGGCCTAGCCTGAGAACAACAGTTTGCTGATTAGAACTTGAGTGAAATGAGAGTAGTACCCAGGTCTCTAATGTCTGAGCTGCTGAATGAACCAATTCTAAATTTCTCTCTCTTTTTAATGTGTTTAGCACAAGATCTACACGGTCTCATGACACAGATTGGTCTTATAGCAATCCTCTTGTTTTCAGCCTCCCAAGCACTGGGACTACAGGTGCACGCCACCATGCTTAGTCTCAGTTGAAGTCTCAGTGTGCCCTGGGAGTAGGACTAGCACAGCACCCTGGGGATCAAACCCTTAGTCCCCGTGCCTGCCTAAGCAGGCGCTTTGGTCCCCTGAGCTATCTGGCTGGCCAGCTAAATTTTTTGATAAATGAAAATAAGCCACTTTTAAGCAATTTCAAGCTTATTATTAATGTTCCACAGAGCTAAGAACACTTAACCTGATGTTCTTGGGCTGTCACCACTGATCCAGCACCACAGTCTTCTGCAGATGTGTGCACCTGAGTGACTAATTCTTTGTCCTCTGTGTCCCCATCACTTTGCACACTTTCCTCAAAAATTTGAATAAAGCCCTGCCTAATTTATGATGTGTCAAGTAGTCTATTTTTTTCATTTGTTTCTTTTTAGTTTTGGTCTAAAGGGTTTTACTCATATGTGGGAAGAAGGGATTTTAACAATAAGAAACTGTCAAAGATGTAGGTGCCGGGAACATGCCTGAAGTCATCACCTGGGCCCAAGTCCTAAGTCCGGAGTGACTTAGCACTCCAGTGTGGAGCTGGGACAGCTGGCTCCTGTGCACACACAGGGAGCGCCCAAATGTCAGCCGAAAGCCGGAGGCTAAGAGAATGACAGGCCAGAGGCGGCACTCTGAGCCAGCAACAGCCAGCTTCTGTGGAGTAGGTCAACTAATTCTGTCAGTATCACTGGGACTTAATAGATATATATTTTTTTTTCATTTGAGGGACTATAGGTGATTTTCTGAATTCCTAAAGGAGGGAAATTGAAACAGCGTTTGTTGAAGGACACATGAAGGGTTCATCTGCAACCCAGTGTTCTTGGCTTTCACGCTGTAGGTTGCTTTCCAAGTTTTATTACCATTCATAGGCTAGCCTTGGGGCTCATTTTCCAGGCCCAGATCTACATGGCAGCATTATCAAGGGGCTGTGTCTCTGATCTGGATGAGTAAAATGCTTCACAACACCAAACAGAACCCTGACAGTTGGCTTGCAAAGCATGATCTGAAGTGAGAGATTAGTCTTTGCTTGAGTCGGAGGCTCCCTCCCAGAACAGAAGGCTCAGCTCCCTCACTCTTCTTGAGTGGATTTCCCTGTCTTCTGTAGGAAAGGAAATCATCATTTCACCTTGGCTGTATGGGAATGAGTTTACCCAGTTAAAGGAAAAAAAAAAAAAAAAAAAAAAAAAAAGGTTTGATTCATTTATTTTCACTTCCTAAATGGATTTTTCTAAGTGCAGTTAATAAGATTATTTTTAAGTTAGAAATCTATTTTCTTAAATAAAATCTACAAATTCATCCTCATTGAATTTGTGGGGTTCCTTTAATAGAGCCTGAGAGCAATCAGTTTTCAATTTTGCATTGTGCTTTCAGTCAATAAACATTACCTCAGTTTGTCATTGTGGCAGGGGACCTGTGCTAAGCTCCTGCTCTTTATCTTGCAAGAGAGGTTCTGACTGAGCTAAGGTGCCCTGAGATGTGAGAGCACAGGGGTCACTTTAGCAGCACAAATGACAGATACTGTAGGAGAATGGGAGAGAGAGCTCTCTCCTCTAGAATGGTGAGGCCAGGAGGAAAGGAGCGGGGAGGATTCTAGCTGTGTCTTAGCAAATAACACGGGTCACCAGCTGAGTTGTCAGAGAGGAGCGTGGCTTGACACCCCAGTGCAAAACCAAGAAATCTCATATCTGCTCCAATTTTGTGAACAGCAATTATTGGAAGTCAGGCTAGAAATGTTTTTGTCTTAGGATTAATCTAGACTTGAACTGTATGAGGAAAATAGTGCCACACACAAATTTAATTTGTAAAACCACTTAAGAAAATGCAAACAGCATGGATATAGTTTTCGGGAAACATTACAACTACACATAATCATTTAATAATTGTGAAGGAAAGGACACGTGAGTCTCTACTTGTTTTTTTTTTTTCATTATAGTCATGAGATACTTCATTAAGGCAATTATGAAATGTATCCTTATATAGTATCCTTATATAAGGAACCTAGTGACTTCAGAATTCTGTAATAATACAATGAAGCTCATAAGTGAAATAGTTGGATCTAATCTAAGCTTAGAATAATTTTACAAGGCACTAATGTAGTTCCTTTCATTAGTTCACAGTGAATCTATTTTTGGACTGTCTCTAGGGTTTAATTTGTCCACCATAAACTCAGGAATATTTGTCACCCAGATAAGAGGTTAAAGAATTAATGAGGGACATTATTAAAACACTTTTAGCTTTAAAAGCTTCTATATTATTTTAAAGTTCAGTAGAACCTTATCCTAATGCCATCCCTTGGGGCATTGTCACTGAAATGTAATAATGATGAGGTTTTATAATTCAGTAAAAACTACATTAGGCAAAAGACCAGACTACTGTCTCTTGAATTGCACCATGTGCACAATGGAAAGAGTTTCACGAGATTTGGTGCAGACACAGGCCCTGGTTCCTATAGCTTCTACAGGCGAAGTCTGCTTGTGACTGAGATGAAACACTGCATACTCACAAGTTAAAGGAGGGGATGCTTACCTTAGCTTATAGTTTGTAGTCCGCTGACTCCAAGGCAGGCTGACGTGGTGGAAAGGCGGCACAAAGAGAAGCAGCCCATGCAGGGCCACCAGGAAGCAGCATGCTCAAGGCAGGAGGGCTGTAGCTCTCAGCCACATGCTCAGTGACTTACCTGCTACCAAGCTGCACCTCTCAACAGCACACAGCAAATCAAGGAGCTGATCCACACCCATAATCTAATGTCACAGCACCATGACCTGCGATCCAGTGTCCTCCTGAGGCTCACCATGGAGCACACAAGGCTTTTGCAGGACACCTAGACCCACACTAAACCACAGGGAGCATAAAGCTCTTCGGAGAACAAAATGTCAAGTGAGAAAGAAAACAGCAAGAGCCGGGTAGCACTTGCAATGTAGACTTCCCTGAAGTGTACAGAAATAAACAGTGAAGGTGAAAGCTATTCTGTGTACAAAAAGACAGTTCTCTGTTGGTACGCCCAACATGAAAGAAGCAGGGAGATGGAGGAATTAGGAGAAGGCATTGAATGCCTCAGCCACGCAAAGCCCTGGGAGCACTGCCTGATCTGGCCACCTGCATGACCGCGACAGTCAGTTACATGGTGTAGTCTGAAAAGGAGGGGCTGATAGCTTTGCGTGAACCTCAATTTGTCTATTTGAGTGCAGAGGTAAAGAGAGGATTGTTATACACTGATTTTTTTTGTTTGTTTCTTTCTGTTCCTTTTTCAAAGTCATGGTAGGCAGTCAAATAAAATAATGACAATGACAATAGAAGACATCTTTTGTGCTAGGCATGAACATACAGTATATCGTCTATCATTTCATTCTCATAGTCACCCTATAAAGGTAATGCTGTTGTTATACCCATTTTACAGAACAGGAAAATGAGGGCAGATTGAATTCTAACCTTGGTCTATCCAACAGCCTGAAAACTAAGAGTCTAAATGCCAAAGCTAGACTATTGTTCATTTTTATAATTGCAGCCCTCACACTGTGAGCATTAGGAGATGAGAATGAATCACAGGCCTGAAGTAGCTCGTGTGTATGCCAGACGTTGTCCCAGTTGGGCTGCTGTGTGCTTACTGTGCGGGGTACAGTCCTCAGTCAGAACCAGGGAAGTCCAGAGCAAGAGGAAAAGCAGTCGGGTATGAGGCGTGGCTAGGAAGCACAGGCCAATCACCATGCAATCCCCGGATGCTGGTGGTTTACTGTGTCATCATTTTAAAGTCACTGTAAGCTCAGGATAGCCCAATGACATAGGCACCCGCCTGGCAAGCACAAGGTCCTGAGTCTGATCTCTGGTACAAAGGAAAAAGCGAGAGAGCGGGGATCAGAAAGATAGCTCAGTGGACTAAAACACCTGCTTAGGCAAACTTACACAAGTGATTCGATCCCCAGCACTACATGCCGTGTCAGCCCCAGCCCCAGGGTGGGCTGAGTGGGCCATAGAGCCTGGCCTAGTGGTGTAGGCCTGTTATCCCAGTGCTGGGGAGGCGGAAAACAGGAGGATCAGTATGAATCCGAGCTCATACAGGGTAGTAACGCCCTGTAACAACCAAATACATAAAAAAAAAAAAAAAAAAAAAAAAAAAAAAAAAAAAAAAAAAAAAAAAAAAAAAAAAAAAAAAAAACCTTCAAGTAACTGTAGAAGTAGAAATAATGTATTTAGAATAAAAAGTAAAATGATTTATTGGAATCTGGTGTACCATTTGTTTTCATATTTTCTGTAGCTACAAAGGCAGAATTGAGTAGTTTTTGACATGACCATAGAACTTGCAAAGCTGGATGTATTTACAAAGGATCTTCAACAGAAAAAAAAAAAAAAAAAAAAAATGTTGGCCCAGCAGGATGGCTCAGTGGTCTAAAGCACCGGCTTAGGAAAGCTTGGGCAGCTTCGGGGACCACGGTTCGATTCCCCAGCACATGCTGCACCAGTCTTGCCCTCAGGGAAGTCTGAGCTGGCCATAAAAACAAACAAACAAACAAAAGTTCTGAAACAAGAAAAAAATAAAAATAAAAATTTTAATAAAAAGTTGACTCCATGCATGAAGAATCAGGAATCAGTTAACACTATTCTTCCACCTCAGGTGGAAACCTTAAGAGTTGCCACTTCCAGAAATATCTAATTATACAAGAGGATGAAATGTGGCAGCAATAATGAAAAGAGCATTAGGTTGGCATCTGATAATCTGGACTGGAGCCTTAATTCTGTCAAAAGTTGCAGTGGGCCTTGGACGAGTCACTCAATCTCCTAAAAAACTTTTTTTCTGGTCTACTAATTAAAGCCACTCTGCCAAGTTTCCAGATTAGAAGGTTTCCTAAACACTTTTTCTGGTTTGCAAAGAGTTGTTTTAGCAGATGAAATAAAGTATATTTTAACTGATTCTCCATGGCAACACCTACAGCTATTTCCAAATAACCTTTCGCAAGCCTGCTTCTCGGTGTTTTGGTTGTGACACCTTTGGGTGTTTGGGGATTGGAATAGAATGATCTGCTTAATGCAAGATCTTATTTTGTTTTGCTTTATTTTTGTAAATGCCAGTGTTTCCGTCCCCTGAAAGAACCTAAGCCTGAAAAAAAACATGCTTGAAACTTCCTTGGGGAAGGTTGAAGGCCGGATTTAAGGTCAGGCTGGGAATCCGCATCCAGAGCAGAGGGTACGCTGGGCTCCTGAGCGGCGGCCTCAGGATCTTAGGAACAGGAAGTTCTCTCCTGTGGTATGGCTGAGATGAGAAATCACTTTGGGGTAAGACAAATCCTGCAGCACTTAGGTTCAAGAATCAGCCTTGGTCTAGCTTTGTTCTAGAAAGATGGCTTCAGAAGAAACAAAGATTTCATTGCCAGAAGTGTCTGGGCTACTGCTCACAGAGCAGCGCATGTGACAGAAAGGCTGGCAACTGGGACCTTGGCCTTCTTTCACAATGCATCATGGTGGTTTGAAATTAGAAGTTTCTGTTAGTCTGATGAAGCTATCTGGAGTGTTTTCCACTGGAACATGAAGATTTGGAGTGGGCACGGGAAGGAGGTAATTAAATATGTATTTTTTTTAAATACAACTTCAGTCAAGTTTGAATCTAGAGAAGCTACATGTATATTTTAGGAACAGCAGAATTTCAGAACTCCAAGCTTATGATTTGAGAATGAGCTTCCGTTTAGCTAATAGCAGCTGTGGCTAGTTGGGTCTGAAGCTGCTAAAAGCACCACAAATGCTTTTTATTTACTTCCTTCTATGATATGAGGCGCTTGATGGGAGTTGAGCGGTGGCTCCCCACAATGTATCCATTTCCTATGTCCTGGAACTTGCAAATGTTACTTTACTTGGAAACAGGGCCTTTACATAACCAGTTAAGTTAAAGACCTAGAGACTACATCATCCTGAATTATCTGGGCTGGTCTTTAAATTCACTGATACATATAAGACACAAAATAGGTAAAGACAGACACGGAAGGCAACAAGATCATTGAGGCAGGGGTGGGAGGGACATGGAGGTAGGTCAGGGAATGCCAGCACTGCTAGAAATTGGAAGGCACCAAGGAGATCTCTTGCAATCCTCCAGAGTGGAAGTGGCGTTGCGAACACTTTGATGTCGACTTCTGGCATCCAGAGCAGTGACATGATGTTTCTATTGTTTAGAGCTATCTGCTTTGTGGTGATTCATTATAGTCACCTCAGGAAACAGATGTAGCTCTAGCAATGCCTTCCCCAATCCATCCCACCAGCCATGTGGAGAATGAGGGGCTGAGGGATTGTAGACTGTCTGAGGTCTGAGAAACAAAGGACTGAGGGACTAGGTGGATTTCTGACAGGGGAGGAGGTGCCAAGGTACTGGAGGGACAAAACTGGGTGACAACTTCAGTATTTGATTCATTTTGTGGGATGAGTTACCCAGTGGAGGCTTGGAACACTACTTGGAATAAAAACAAGTGGATGTTGGCAGTGATCTGCCTCCATTTACAACAGAAACCCGCTCATCGAGTTGCAGTCAATTTGAGTAAAGTCTTCTCAAGATGAAATCACTGGATACTTGTCACTAATGGGGACTATGAATAATTTTCACTTGTCGGTAACTTAATTTTTAGAGCACTTTAAATATGTAGATCAATTTTTCCTCCTTAGTCTCACAATAACTTTGTGAAGTGGGTCAGACAGGTATGATTATAGATCTTTAAAATCTGCGCAGCTTAAAGCCAGGGAACTAATGAAGAAAGCCAGATTGCAAGATAATTTTTCCTGATTCAATGCTCTGCTTATTCACTGACTCTGTAGGGAATGACTGAGTGTATTCAATAGAAAGCTGAAAAGTCAAAATTATATTTACCTGGAAAATGTCCTTATGTGAGAAAAGCAAAAAGTAAAAATGAAAAAAATAAAGAAAAGTAGATATCCTCTATCACATACCAAAACACTTCTCTCTCTCTCTCTCTCTCTCTCTATATATATATATATATATATATATATATATATATGTAATATTTATATATATGTATATCACATTGACAATAAAAAGGTGATTATTCAATGAATAAATGATCTGACAAGGAGAAAAAGAAAATTGTGTGTCTGCCTTAAACAGATAAAAAATGACACCAAATGATTTGCACATTAAAGATTCACTTCAAAAAAAGACTATAAATAAAATAGGAAAGATATAAGAGAATTATTTTATTTTATCTTATTTTCAATTTTTTTCTTGTTTCAGAACTTTTGTTTGTTTGTTTGTTTGTTTATTTTTATGGCCGGCTCAGCCTGCCCTGAGGGCAGGGCTGGCGCAGCATGTGGTGTTGGGGATCGAACCATGGTCCCTGTAGCTGCCCAAGCTTTCCTAAGCAGGCGCTTTAGACCACTGAGCCATCCTGCCAGGCCCCAAGAGAATTATTTTAATCATTGAAGAAACAAGATGGACTATCTGTGTATACTGTGAACTTGAGGGTTTTAAAGAAAAATTTGCTCATCAAAATTGAAAATGGCGTCAAAGATCCAATAAAATTAAACACAAAAACAGTGTAAGCTGAATATCTGCAGTACATATGTTATTTACTAACTGATTCTGCTCACATTTTTGGGTAATCACCTGTGCCTCCAGTACTCCAGTGAGTGCTGGAAGCAAAATACAGTGAGGCAAGTAGTGTTCATTCCACAGAGCTTAGGACCCCCTAAGTGAGGGCCCATATTGAACTTTTGAGTATAATGAGCATTACAAAGGCTTAGCCTCGATGACATGGGAGGAAACTCATGATGTGGATGAGTGAACAAAATGTGACATCTCCATAAGAAATTTGTGGAAATCAACGCGAAAAATGTTAACATAAAATTTGATGAAATATATGCACTGGGAAATCCTTGATGAAAAAATGTCAATAGACATATGGTGTATTTATCCTCATTCATAATCAAATATATGCAAAGCACAATCTATAATCTCATATTTTACCCGTCAGGTGATTAAAGGATAAAATAGTTAGCCATCAAGTGCTAATGAATGAGATGCAGGAAACAGGACACTTATATTTTGGGAGAGTATAAAGTGTGGAAAATCTCATGCTATGTAATCAGCATATTTTAAAGATCAGTTCCACATTCCAAATTCCACATGTGACAACACTAATTCCCAACGTGATATTTCAAGGAGGATCTTTGGAAGTGGGTGTTGGTTAAATTGAAGTCATGGTGGTAGAATTATTGTGAAGGAGCACGCCCTCACGCAAAGAAACACCAAAGAGCTCGTTTCTCCCACGCTCCCAGCCCCACCGCGACGGGTTGCGGGGAAGCCCACTTCCATGAGGCGAAGAGCGAGCTCTCGCAGGATGCTGCCAGGCAGACTCCTTGATCTTGAATTTCCAGCCTTCAGAACTAGGAGACAAGATTTTATGTTGTTTAAGTCACCTGGCCATGGTATTTTGCGGTGAGAATCTGCTCAGGTTTCATATATATATTATTCAAAAACAATAAGAGCATTGAAAAAAGAGGGAGACACATGTACTTCTATCCAAATATTGCATTAGGTATTGGCATTCTGTTGACCATGGCCAAAGTCACCCCATTGTGTATCTTTGAAAATAAACTATTATTGGAACATATTCATATTCACTTGTTTATATAGTTCTCTGCTTTACTATTACAAAAATAAAATCAAATGATTGCAACAGAGAATACATGACCTGAAAAGCCTAAAATACTTATTATCTGGCTCTTTATAGAAAATTTGCCAACCCTTTCTATATAGAGTAAATTAAAATGGCAAGAAAACTTATTCAAATATTAATTATATTTGACTAAAATGATTACATATCCATGGTATGCAGCACTTGGTAAAATATATTATTACATGAGAATGTAAAAATATTTAAATATTTAAGATATTTTGATAAATGAGAACCATAGCTCAATACTCCTAACATATAAATATATATAAATGTAATATATATATATATATATATATATATATATATATATATATATACACACACACACACACACACACGGTGCAACTTATATAATTCTAAAGTGCTACGCTAAATTCTTAATGTGATTTACTTATTTATTTTTCTTGTCATGCTGGGGACTGAATGCCGGGTCTTGCATATGTATTTCATTTTATATAGCATTCCTATATGTAAAGTAGTATTATCACTTTCATTTTATAGATGACAAATCAAGGGTTAGGAAGATAATTGCCTGAGTTGCAGTTAGTAAGTGACAGAGCTGGGCTGTGAGTTCTTTCTTTCTTTCTTTCTTTCTTTCTTTCTTTCTTTCTTTCTTTCTTTCTTTCTTTCCTTCTCTTTCTCTTTCCTCTTCTTTTCACTTTTTGTATTTGGCACAGGATGTCACTATGCAGCCAGTGTTCACAGTGGTCCTGCTGCTTCAGCCTCCCCAGGGCTGGGATTCCAAGGCGTGCACCACCACGCTCCCACTGGGTGACCAGCTTAACACTCCCCAGGTGTGGGTTGAGTCCATACTTTCAGTGACCATATTCTGAATAAATACACAGAAAGTACAAATGCCTATAACTGTTATTTGGGGTGTACGAAAGGGCTGTGATGGTAGAATTATAGGGACTTTTCATTTTTTGATATCATTTATTGTTTTACTTATGACTGTGATTATTTTAAAAATTCAGAGGTTTTCCATTTGTGAAATAAAATGATGTAGGAGGTAATGCCACAATCTTTGCCTAGGTCTAAGCTGATGTTTTAATAAGTAAATTCAGATACTGTCGCATTTATGCAAAATACTTAAAATCTGCCGCGTAGGAGCATTTCCTAATCACTTAATTAAGCTGTTACTAGAAAACTTATTCAGTTTATAAATGAAGGAAAGAAAGCTTAACATCAATTATTCTTCCAGGAAACTTGAAAGTCAGAGGAAACTGTAAAATGTCAAAGCCTAGGGTGACCACCATAGATTTTCCCAGTTTGCATTATTCAAGGAAATATTATTTTCCTGCTGTGTCATTTGGCAGGCATAGTTATGGCCTGCTGCAGATAGATTTACACTGAAAACGTATTACATTATATTAAAATAAAGGTCTGTACATAAATTTTTGGCTCTGTCCTTTTACTAGCTAGGGCATTAAATAACAAACAGTCCAGCCTCTTGAAATCTCAATATTTAAAATGGAGAGTTAATCTTTAACTTTTTGGGCCTACAATACATTACATCTTTTGATATACTCAGCACTTAGTAGGTCCTTTATAAATAATCACTATACGTATAGACACACAATTTTAGCTCTCAAGCAGAGAGTTAAGCTGGCTGCGTTGGCTTTTTCTGTCCTTAGCTACACAGTCCAGAAGGAGAGTGGTTTTCTCCCACTCACTAGCACCAGCCGGCAGCAGCACCATCCAGACTGGATGTTCGTCACTATGGAAACAACCGTGGTCTCCCTGCTTCCTGCTCCCTTTCTGTTCTCCTATTTTCCTCCTTTCTGTAGAGCCAGGCTCAGCTCTGAGACTCCTACTCTGAAGTTTTTTGAAGAATAGAAAAATTATAGCTAATGGTTATTGCACGTAATCTTTTCCCTTGATGTGACATAACACTAGGATCCTCGTGTTTTTATGAAAGGACACTAACTGCATCTGGTGTTTCCCTCATTGGGTGAAAATGCAGCAGGAAAGATATCTGATGCTGGATTCTCATGAATTTGCTTAGTAATGTTTGGAGCCCACATACCTGGGGAATCCCTGGGGAGGGAACAAAGCCTCAGCTGTAGGAATGCAATCAGTGCATAGGAAGATATCTGTGTGTTGGAAGACAAGGTTGACACAAGTGAAGAGAAGGAAATAAAATTAAAGTACTAGATTGGGGCCACGCTGTGAAAGAATTGATACTACTAATGCTGTCTGATTCCTCCTAAGCCCTCCTCTTTCCTTATTGTGCCAGATTGCCCTATATTGATTTGCACAGCGCAGTATCCCTTTATGTTTGTGTGATTCTAGTATCTACAAAAGATTTCAAAGTTATGAAATTCAAACATACTCAGTATTAAATAGTTTACCATCTATGGCCCTAGATGCAGTGGATACATTTGCATAAATTATTTTCTTAGATTCCCATTTCCCAAAGGTAGACCTATCTAGATTACTATTTTACAGCAATCATATTCTTCCAAATATTAAGCTGACATTTTTCATTCCCAGAAATCATGTTGCTGTGTGACTCTGCACTTATTAAATCAGTGAACCCCATCATTTCCGGGGAAGTTAGAAAAGAGAAGTTATGTTTTTGGCTGTCAATGGAAAACCACAATTTTAAAAATTCACAGTAAGACTGTGGTCTGGAAATACAGGTTCTGCAGAGAGGGGGAACAGTGTTCTTAAATTTGCCAAGATTCCTTTTACAGATGAAATGCTAAGCATTGGGAATCTGGATCACTGAATTTTTATTATTGGCCAAGTGTAGAGAGGACTGATGCCCGCTGCAGGGAAACCCCACCCAAGCATCAGAGGAAGTCCTTCATGGTTCTGAGAAGAGGTGGCGGGAAGAAGAGAGCAGGACCAAGGCAAGTCATGAATATTCCAGCTCTCTGGGCCTCTGGGGATTGTGCTGTGTTGGAAAACACGGCAGGAACAGAACAGGTCCAGAACAGCAGGCTTATCATAGCACATACTCAGCGCACGCTCCCCTTCGCCCCCACACACGCAGTTGGTGTGACACAGCTGGCATGCCAGAGTGGGCTTAAGATATGGCTGAGGGATATATTTAGAGGGTCAAGCTTTAGATGTCTCCCCAGGTATTCATATCCTACAATATGCTGTATCCATGACAGGAGAGGCAAGTGTAAAAAGCAGTGGACCAGAAAAGGCCTGTGGTGAGAAAAGAGACCTTAAGCACGGCCCCACCTTAGAGAGCTGTGACTTTACAGAAGATACCAGCATGGCCTTTCAAAGAACCAGGCAGAGCACACTGCAAGTTAATGACTGCCACTGCTGCATCCTGGGGTCTGGACCAAACAACCACAGCATAACAGGGACCAGCAAGAACCAGGAAGACATGGGGCCTGGCAAGATGGCTCAGTGGTCTAAAAGCGCCTGCTTAGGAAAGCTTGGGCAGCTGCAGAGACCGCGGTTCGATCCCTGGCACCATATGCTGCATCAGTCCTGCCCTCAGGGCAGGCTGAGCCGGCCATAAAAATAAATAAACAAACAAACAAATGTTCTGAAACAAGAAAAAAATAAAATTAAAAAAATAAAAATTAAAAAAAAAAAGAACCAGGAAGATAGCACGTGACCCCAAGGACATTTCATGTGCTGTATGTGTCGCACATAAGTGAACTTTTAGGACCAGATGTGAACTTGAAAAAGATGAAGCGAAGGGAAAGAGGTAGATTAATACTCAGAAGGGGAGTGAGTTTAGAGTTATCCAAAATGGTAGCATCTGTAGATCACAAACAAAGATAAAGTTGAATCTTTACTCATTGTGTATGGATTTTGGACCCCGTAAACCACTATTCTGAATGACATAAAGATGTTTCCTGAGGAAGCAAATGAGTATTTTGCCAAATAACAGAGAAAAATCTGCCAACACCTAGTGATAGACCTAACAATATGAGAGAACTAGGCTAAGAATTGTGTTATCTTGTAATCAGCGTAGATCTTTTAGCCTGATCATCTAGCTAAACTATGCGGTTTTGAAGCATTTCTACCATGTGTAGTCACTAGAATGCTGTGCTCTGTTACAACACAAGGAGTCCTTGTTATTTTGTTGGACATCAAATTCCAATAAAATATACAATTAAGCACCAGATTTTTTAAGGCACCACACAGTATGAAAATGCTCAATACATGGGTTTGACAGATAGAAGAGAGGGTTAAAATTGCTAGAGACCTTAAAGTTCCCATATTTTAATGTTCTGAATTTTCATCTGTTTCAGAATCATCCTGAATGTGTTAGAATTCAGACGGCTGGACCTGACCCTTTATCTACTGAACCATAAATCTCGATGATGAGCTTTGGACATGATTTTAGGTAGCAGATTCATTTTGTGCTCCCTGTACTGCTGATCTAGTCCAGTACTTCACTTAGCAAATGAAAATAGGCAAGATCTAAAAAGCAAATGACCTGGTTTTAGTCACTCCACTAGTGATGGGATGAACCAAGATTGAATCTAATTATAGTCGTTCAAAATTTCTTAGTGGGAGGCAGCAATGTCTGCATGAAGAAAGACGAGGGAGAGATTGTGGGCTTAATTTTATGAGGTACAACATATTTGATCTTGTCATTTCCCTCTGTACTCCACCTGCACGACTTTCAAATATCATTTTTCAAGATGTAGCTAAGATATCTGGACTTCTAGTGCAGAGCTTTAGTGTGCAGTGTAGTTAGTAATGTGATCCTTGAAGAGTTTACTTGTTACCTGAATTCTCACAAAGGAGTACTTCATGTCAGAACATCAACTTTCTGTGCATCATGGGAAGTGGGTGTGGCCCCCTGGCATCAAGACAAGTAATCCAGGGCCAGCAAAATAGCTCAGCAGATTAAAGCACCTGAAAGCAGGTGCAGGGGCTGGGTGTTAGATCCCCCTGGGATGCACAGCAATTGAGACTGGGTGTGGTGGCATGTGCCTGTAAGCCCAGCTCTTGGGTGGCTGTAAACAGGTGGATCACTATGAGTCTGATTTAGTAGTGAGACCCTGAGTACCCTGTAGGACTTGCCCTAAAAATATACAGAAAAAAAAGACAACTAATCCAACCAGATTTTTTTTAATGTTTACTGAATTTAGACAGTAAATTGCTCTTAATTTGTTTTCTTCAAGAAAAGAAAGGCTTTCAGTACAGAGATATTTTAAAAGACACAGCTGGGAGAAGATGGCGTTATGAGAGACCCCATTAGTTCTACTCTTTTATTTTCCTAAATGCCATGCAGATTCTTGCCCTTAGAGCTCCAGAGATTTTCAGGCTTTCCTAATTTTACTTCTCCTCAGTGGAATGCTTTCTCATTTCTAGAAGCATTCTACGGTCTGAATTTACCTGCCTGTTTATGTGTTTTGCTCCTTTTTATGTTGCCATTGCACTGAACAAACAGGACTTCTAAGCAATAATCATAGAACAAGTTAATTTTACCTCCTCATAGCTACTGCAAGCAAGCCCATTCCAGGGGCAGTTTTCTCCATCTCAGATGAAATTGGTGGAATGTACCATTGATTTTCCTGGTCAGTCTTAAGAAATAAAATATCTTTCAATTGCTTTAATATCCAGAGCATTCTCAGTTCAGCTTCATGCACCTCCAGTCAAATCTCCAAGTTTCATTCACAGTTAAAGTTCCTCCCCTCCTCCAGCCTCAGCCTAGCAGGGGATGAGGGTGGGGAGCCAAGCAAGTGGTGCCTGGCATGGCTGCTGTGCCACCTATTTTCTGCAGTTCTGCCCAACTCCATGTGAATAAGAAAGAGATGGAGAAGCAGCAAGGGGTTATGGGAGGCCTTCATTCATTGCTATCAGTCTATGATAGATATGGGGGAACAGTTGTCTAGGTGCTTTGGGGATGTCACTTTCTGGAGATCTCCCTTGATGTGATCATGAGCTTTCATGGAACCCTTGGGCTTCCTCCTAGTGCCTTCTGGGCATCTGGCGATACCCTTCCATCTTTGAATCTTTTTTCTTTAGACACCTAGTAGGTATCAACTCCCCACTGTATCATTCAGTTTTTAGGCTTTACATAGTTGAGTTCCATACTAGTCTAGTATTAGGGATCACATTACAGATTCTCCTGACTTACTTGAAATCTTTTCAGAGGATTGAAGTCAGGAGAAAGAAATATCAATCCCTCCCCCAACAGAAGGTAGCAGGTACAGGACAAATTTGGACTCAGGACTATAGTATCTCTAAAGGTTTTGCCCTCTAATTGTTGTTTAGGTATTTAACTTCAACTGTTTTGTATTCTTCCTTTAAGACAAGCTAAAGATTACAAGCTGCAGTTAGACTACATCTAACATAAATCTTTCTTAGTCTCACACACCATTTTGAAATCTATTAGTAGTTTTTACCCATTGGTTTTAGGGCTCAACATAGATGGAGACCAACTGGATTTTCACTGCCCTGTTACATTCAGGTGGAGACTACTACAGAGGTGTCTCTGAGCCACCATTTATCTGGGAATTTCCCTAGATCTGGGCCTTTTCTTTTTTTTTTTTTTTTTTTCTTTCTCTTTTTTTCACTGGGTAAATGCCTTCTATTTTTGTGAAGTCAGTCCCACAACACCATGTCATACCATTATTTATCCTTTGATTTTTGTGACTCTTTCCAATGTGTTTTGTTTTTTACTTTATGCCTCCACCAAGCCCTAAGATTTTACCCTTTGTTCCTGTTGTCTATTCAATGTAAGACTCCTATAACAAGGTGAAAGTTGTAGATCCTAGAGAGGGATTTCAGGAGAAATTTTCCAAAACTGGGTTCTTGAGATACTGGATGCCTCATCATTCAGCCATCTACATATTACTCCTCTCTTCAAGGGAACTCGACCTGCCTGCATGCTGTGTTTATTGCCTCTTAAAGGGTACTATCGATCTTAACAAGGAATCATAGTGTGAATTCTATTTGCCAATTATATTTTAGCTTGTGTATATTTCTTTTGCTCCATGTCTTTTCTTGCAGTGAAAGAACAAACAAACTTAAAAAAAAAATCTTTAGGGCCTGGAAGGATAGCTTGGTGGTCTGAGTGCCTGCTGGTAAATGCGAGGACCCAAGTTCAATCCTCAGTACCACATGATGTTCTGGCCCCCAAAACCTGGTGTGTGCCGTATCAGCTACTGAAACTGGGTGTGGTGGCACAGGGCTGTAATCCCTGCACTGGGGAGGCTGAGACAGGAGGATCACTAGGAGTCTTAGCTGCATAGTGAGACCCTGTTTCCAACAAAAATTTTAAGAAAATGTTTTAAGAGTAAAAATATTAAAACCCTAGAGAGACCACCTGAAACAAGCATGGACATTTTTAATTTTTATTTATTCTTTATGTATTTAGTACAGGGTCTCCCTATACAGATTGGTCTTATAGTGAATAGTGATCCTCCTGTTTTCAACCTCTCAAGTGCTGGGATTACAGGTACATGCACCACCATGCCCAGGCTCATTTGCCATCTTAGCATGCCCTGCAGGTGGGGCCAGCACAGCATGCTGGGAATCAAACTCTGCTCCCTCCTTCTGCCTAAGCAGGTGCTTTAATTTGCTGAACTGCCTGGCTGGTCCACACCACACGTATTTTTTAAAGATTAAATTTCTGAATAATTTTATTTATGGTTCAAAGAAAAATAATATAAGTAAAGTGATATAGATGCAAAGTTAGGAAAATATTCAAATCAATACTCAATTACACAGTTATCAATAATAATGTTTGGCCACATGATGAACATTATAAATGCTTTCAGATTTCCTCTATATCCTAAAAAATGTTACATTAGATTAGACTAATATACTTTGGCAAATAATTTCAATTTAGCAAGCTAAATATTTAGAACCATTTTAATTAGATTGCATATTAAATTGGGTTATATTCACCATTGGTAATTCTCAAATATTGCCAATGAGGAAACTCGGAACAGCTGCCATCTAGAATTCTGAAATATCATTCGTTGATAAATGTGCAGCATAAGCACTGCAGCTCAACCAAATGAAGTGCAATTTTCTCCGCAGTCAGAGAAAAGAGCAAGTTCAAGATTAGTTATGCATTAAACAGTCCATTTGGGGAGGCTAATTAGAGAGAGAAGACCTTGAAATAGAAGTCATCAGAAAAGCTAGCAGAGGAGTCTTTTTGGAGACTTAATTTGTCCTTTGTCACAGGCAGAACACCTGTGAAAAGTGTATGCCAACCTCATGCAAAATCTGGCTATGAGGATTACAAGGTCTTCGGATGCCTGAATTCAACAATAAAACAGGAATCATTCATGAAATTTTCTTTAGATGTTCTGGAATCTTTTGAGAAAAAAGATTTCCAAGCTGGCATAACAGGTGTGCAAAGGAAAAGCCAAAAAAATAGAGACAGGGGACACAAAAGGTTTGCGTTTGTTTCCCTGTCCCTGCAACTTTAGAATGACTACAAACTAAGAATAGAACAGGTCATCAATTTTAAGACAGTCACATTTTTAACAGGAAATCTAGCATTTAAAAGAAAAATTGTCTCATTTTTAAAAATTTTAGTGTACTCAGACTAGCATAACCCTCCTATCAACCAAATAACAGGGCAACTGGAAACAACCCCAGTTTAATATCACATGGCATTTTTAAGAGTATATTTATCAATAACTGAAAAGGAGTTTTATTTGTGTCAGTTGTATTTTCTTAAGTCTTAGTATGCAAATTTCTTGAAAATCTAGTATTAAAAAGAGAAAAACTATAGTGAGATTCTCATTATACAGAACATTTATTGATAATATCTCATATAAGGCCCTACCAATTTTTTTTTTTAAAAGAGTAGCAGTGTTGATTGTCTATTATGGAAGTGTCTACCAGAATTACTGATCATTCTCATGAAATATCTCTGAGCAGATTGTCCTTGACCCCTATTTTCTAAGGAATAGAGAAACTATCCTTAAGAAAAGACCAGAATAATAAATTTAGAAGGTTATTCTCAGACCTCCTGTTTTCTGAGGAGCTGACAACACAGCCTTGAAGCAAGATAGGCCAGTAGTTCAGCTCTTAAACTTTATCAGTGTCAGAAACTCTCAGATGATCTATTAAGATCTATGGCTATGTACTTCCATTTCAGAAAAATTACTTTTATGGTAAAAAATAAAATCGCCGTTTTCTTCTTCTTTTTTTAGTACAAGGCTAACAAAGGTTGCTACAGCGACCACATAATGGGGCTGATAAGTAGTTGAGGTTTCCCACTCCTCAATGTTGGAGGGCCAACATCAGCTTTGGGGCCACACTACTCACTGCTCTGTTATCATTTCCTTAACCTTTGGGGGAAGTATCTTGGTCATAAAGGGGAAATACCATAGAACACAAGTAGATTCTGCCTTATGGCACTTGAAAGCTGAAAAGCCCCTAGTCTTTATGGTCTATAATTTCAGGCATGAGAAGCAACTCATTTGTGTTTTATCCCCACAACCAAGGATGCTACACAGAACATAACACAACTAACAAGGCTTCTTCGTGGATGATTCAGTGGCATCCTGGGAGAGCTGGGGGCTTTCTCTAGGTCTTAGGTTGGAGGATTATGCGGAGGTGTGGGTTGGTGACTACAGGGAAGACTGAGTTCTGGGGAGTGGTCATTCCCCAGCCAAACTGAGATGTTTAATATTTTAGCAATCAGTACAGTGTTACCAGTGCATGCTGTCTGGAAAAAGCTCTGATACAGCGCTGTGATGTACAGAGTCTTTCATCATTGAGGGAACTGAGGCTCAAGGAGTTTTTTTTTTTTTTTTTGTACTTACCTCAGGAGAAAGGCAGAAAAGGACCCTGGAGAGCAAGGCAAGATTGCAAGATGTCAAAACACAGGCTCGCTTTGCTACCCTACTTAGCATTAATTAGTTGGATTCAGCCTTAGCCAGTTCTTCTACCTGACTTGTTTAGAAATAACCTCTAGCTCTCTGCCATTATGCAGCTTGGCCCAGTTTGACAAGATTTCTGGATAGCTGCAAAGCAAAAATTGTTCCTACTCTGTCTACCAACTCCTGCAGCTTCAGGGAACCCTGGTGATTTTCAGGCAGTAGATGACAAATCCTTTTGAGAGGTTGCCTACCTACAGAAGAGATGGAAGGCTGCTGGGTCATCTTTTCTGAGGTTACTTTGAGAACAAGATATTAAAATACATTCTCTTGGCCGGTGAGATGGCTCAGTGGTCTAAAGCTCCTGCTTAGGAAAGCTTAGACAACCACAAGGACTATAGTTCGATCCCTGGCACCACATGCTGTGCCAGCCCCACCCCCAGGGCAGATTGAGCCAGCAATAATAATAATAATAATAATAATAATAATAATAATAATAATAATACATTCTCTTGAAAGAATATTTTTTCCTTTTCTATCCAAAGATCACTGAAGTATATAAGGGGAGAGGATTTCCTTTTTTCTTTGTTTGTAAATTCTTCTTTGGCTTACTTTTTTCATTGCTGAGACAATATACCCAATAAATGAAGTTAAAAGGAGAAGAGGTTTAATTTAGCTAATAGTTTGTAAGAGTTTTAGTTCATAGACAACTGGTTCCAAGGCAATGTGGCATAGCTGAGGGGCACTGCAGAAGAGACACAGTTTGGGGCAGGCAGAAGATATCAGGAGCCAGCAGCCAACGGGAGCATACTGACCACTGTTTGTAACTTTGATTGTATCCACCCAGGCTGGGGCACCTTTCATCCTATCCTGAACTATGCTAAGCCTTTCACTGGAACAATTTAGTCACCACAGGCCTTAATCCCATTACTGTTCTTTCTAAATCCAGCTAGTTTTGAAGGAGCTGCCCCCCGCCCCATGACCACATTGGGAAGACTTTTAGACACAAGCCATAGCCCTCTAAGACAATGTTGTTTCTGCCTATAACATAGCTCATAGTCACTGTACACAGTTGAGAAACAAGGGAGGTGTCCTCGCAGTTCCTACTGTGTTTTATTTTAATATACATACACACTCTTGGGATCATGCTTCTTGGAATTTTAATGTTATTTTTAAATTAGTAGGTCTTAGGTAAATAGAAATTTAGTTTTTGAAATAGTTTTATGAGTCTCTCCCATTTATTTACAAGACCTTTGAAATTTATCTATCATTTTATACAAATTTAAAATTTAATTCTTTATTGTTTGAATGTTTAAAAATTTACAACTTTTTCTCATTCTATGATACTCTGTTAAAATGTTGATAACATGAATCTCTGATTCAGCATGAACAATTTCCTTAGCTAAAATCCTATGAAATGATGTAAAAGCCTGGAGTATTAATATGTTGCCATGTTACTTTCCAGGAAACAGTACCAACTTCCATGTTCACAGGTATTAACTACTTGATTCAGCTCATTCCAACAGCACTAATGGTTTCTAAAGACTTCTAAACAATGATGAAAAGTAGAACCTTTTCTTTAAAAAAAAAAAAAGTTCAGATTTTTAGGTACTATTTTCAGTTAGCAGGCTTAGAGTTTCCCACCCACTGGATCCATTAACTCCTTTAAAACTTTATGGGATAAATACAATTTCTACTGGGCATGTGAAGACCTGAGGAGAAGAATGCCCCTGTTCTACGGGCTCATCTGTAGTGGATGCCTGTGTCAGACTTGCTCACAGGCTCTTCTGGGAGCTGCTCTCTCAAACCCTGTCCTGTCTTCTTTGCTCTGTGCTTTGATCTTGTGAAGAGCAATGTATGTCTAACCTTTCCTTTTCTCTCTCATTATAAATGTAATCTGAGTTCACTGCAAAATCGTAGACATCTACAGAAGGCAATAAATGCACAGTTACCCAGAACCAACCACTGTTAAATCTGCTTGTACAAGAGCTAAGTTTCCTTTCTTTTTCTTATGTAGGCATATATAATACATATTATCATATTCTTTAAACTGCTTGATGTTTTGCATTCTGTGCCAATTGTGATGATTTACATGATGGTACCACATGCATAGAATTTTATTATATAGCCTCCTGAAATTCAATTCAATAAACTCCAAAGTGCTAGCTATATATATATATATATATATATATGAAAAGTTAATCATGTCACTAATAGAAGAAATTACAAAACTTGAAGCAACCTACATGTTTCCGAAGCATTTTACATCTGTACCCAGAACTCACAGTGCTGTACTGTAACAGGCACATGTTCTTAACCCTCCTTCAACCACCACGACCTTCCCAAGCCCAGGCTGCAAATATTTTTTGTGTCTATTTCCATAGAAATACTGAATACTGTGTTAGTTATTTTTTGCTCGTTGCTGGGACAAATACCCGACACTCAAAATGAAGGAAGGAAGGGTTTATTTAGCTCACAGTTCGTAGAGGTTTCAGTCCATATTCGGCTGGCCCAAGGCTGAGTGGAACAGAGCAGAGAGCATCCAGTTCATGGCGGCAGAACAGCAGCAAAATGGCAGCAGAGGCAGCCAGTCAATCAGGGCAGCAGAGCAGCAGCAACAGCTCGAGCTCCAGTCTGTCTCTCTGTCTCTCCTTATATTACATTCAGGCTCTCCGCCTTAGCTCCCACCCTAGGCTACACCCATAATCCCAGAAGTGCTTCCACCCATAATCCCATCAGTACTAAAACCCATAGTCCCAGGGATCATGGATCAAGTCTCAAACTCTAGAAGTCCCCGCCCAGTGACTCCATGAGGCTTTGGGGGGACAACTAGACATAAACCATAACAAATACTCAGCATCCCAAATTCTGTTTCCGTCTTTCGGAGCAATAAGAATCAGTCTGGAGCCTTTCTGCTCAGTGTTCCCAGTCCTGGTCCTGACAATGTGACGCATATGCTCAAGATCCCTCCTCATGTCAAAGCGATAGGCTTTCAGGCTAGAATCATTCCTGGCTGATAGTGAAGCCTTAGTGCTTGATAGATTTAGCTTCAGCCTTGGGAGCTAAGTCCAGCTCAGGCATCTCGCTTTAGCAACGCTGCAATTTAGTTCAAAAGGACCACTCAGAAAGCAGAGCTGACAGCTGCTTGCTCCCTGCTCCTCAGATAAGGGAAGCCATTGCCTTGGCTTGTTTTCTGAGCATAATGGGCTTGCAGCATCTGTCAAGACTCATTGCTTATGGAAGACGAGGACCTACCCTAAGCCAGCTTAAGTGTGAAATGGCATCGTGTGGTTGATTTTTGTAACTGCCACCTTCAGGCAGCCGGGTTGGGTCAGGGCTCAAGGAAAACCATGTTACCAGGTCCTTCCTCACCTCTCACCTGTGTGCCTCTGTGTGGCACTATGCGTTCATAAGTAGGCCCTCCCCATGTGACAGTCCCCGCACATCTTTCTTTACACCTTTCCAGCCAAACAACCTCAGCAGAAGTTTCCCTTTTCATTTTATTCCTCCTCCTTTTGTTTTCAATCAATTCAAAGCCTACTCATTGGACTAACTCTGAATCATCCATTCTAAGGAAGTAGAGGGCTCCTATTGCCATTCCTAGAACGTAAGAGGTGGAGTTGGCTCCGATTCCATACACTGTGTGCCAAGAAGGGGTAACTAACTCCCCAAGGGAAAATCAATTCATGGAGCCAAATAAAGATGGACGTTAGGCAAGTATGATGATTAATACTCCGCATCAACCTGAGCAGGGGTTGGCCAGATATGTTTTTTAAAGAGAATAATAAATAAGAAAAAAACTCAATAAAATCAATACAAAATTTCAAAACAAGATAGGAAATTAGCAATGGTTGTTATATTGCATATTGTTACATTCAAAGTAATCACTCAGATTGCCAGATATAGGCATGCAAAATTGATTAAGCAATTAAGCACGAACTGTTCCTTTCAATAAACTAATAGTAGTATGATTATCTTACATATCTTGTGTGTACATTTATGTTTTTCCTTCTTTTTCATTTCTCTCTTTTCTCCCCCATCTCAGTTGTTCTTTCCTTTTGAACAGTTCCTTTCCCTTTCAAAGTATCTGTTGTACTTTTCTGGCCAGATATTTTGTCAAATGTCCTCCTGAGAGTTTCTGTGAGGGCATTTTTAGATAAGATTAGCATTTCGAATTGGTAGACTAAGTATAGCAGATGAACCTCTGTCATTGTTCACTGGTCTCCTCTAATCAACTAAAGGTCAGAAGAGAGAAAAAAAGTGACACTTGTCCTACTTGCTGCATTTGAACTGGCACACGGGCTTCTTGACCTCAAACCAAAGCGCCACCTCCTTCTGAGTCTTGCGGCAGCTACTATGGCCGCTCTCATTGTCCCAGGTGTCAGGCTGGCACGTGCAGACTGGAATGGCACCGCTAGCTCTCTGGGGCCTCTTGCTTGCTGCCTCATCTGGAGCTCAGTGCTCCTCAGCTTCTGCAACTGTGTGTGCCGGTTCCTTACAATGAAACTCAAACTACTGAGGAAACAACCCAGCTTTATATTGGTTCTGTATATTTGAGGGACCTTGACAAGTGCAGAAATCCAAATAAAACAAACCCTCCACATTCTCCTGTTCTTTGCTCTATCCCTCTTTATGCCTTTTTATTCCCAATGCTCTTGCCTTCCATCTCCTCTCCTCTCCTGCCCCTGGAATCTGTGGGCAGCCAATTCCAGAGTGTACCATTATCTTCTACAAAGCTTTTCCTTATTTTATCCTAGCAGCTTGCCCTCAGCATTCTCATTTTGATTCAAGGTAGTTTTTGTTTGTTTGTTTGTTTGTTTTTCCACTTTCTTAGCTTTAAGGAACAAACAAAAATTTCTTTTGGGGCCACTTACTATGTATGAAACATTAAGTTAATGTTTTAAAGAACGTAGTAGGATATGCTGGGCTAGCTGTCTTTCAAGTAGGGCAAGTCAGGTAATTAGAGTGCTCTTTACTTTGCCTTCTGTCTCACCACTAAGCAGGCAGTTCACCATATTTCTTAAAGCAACACTTAGTTCTCAGAACTGCTGTTCAAATGGCAATTAAATTCTGTGGCCAGGGACTGGGGAGATAGCTCTGTGGCACAAGTGCCTGGTAGGCAAGTGCAAGGTGGTGAGTTCAAACCCAGTCCCACCAAAAAAATAAATAAAAAAAATAAATAAAATAAAAATAATAAAAAATCTGTGGCCAACAATGGCAAATCAGAGTGATGGCTAGAAGGAGCTGGAATTAGCTCATGTTTATGTTAGAGGCAAGCCGTGCCAGAGACAGCCTCTTAGGACCACAGGTTGCTGTACTAGGGCCGACACAAAAGACAGCACTGTTATACTTCACTCATAACATCAGTTACAGCACTATTGATGGAATGGACTTGTCCCATACCTGTCTGCTTTCTGTAAACAAACCAATCTAACATAATTCAGGCAATCAGAAGGCCCAAGGTGCAATTCTGTACCAGCAGTGACCTCCTACCTTGAGGTGATGTGTCTGCGAGGTTGACCACAAGGTGATGCAGGCTCTGAATAGTCTCACAGAGCAAAATACTTTGAACAACTGCATACTTGACTTAGTGAGCTGTTATTGTAGGCTTGGAATTCTTAATTATTTTCAATGCATTCCCCAGCGCTTTCACTTTGCACTGGTCCTTGCAAGTTATGCAACTGGTTTTATAGGTGAGATCAGTGATTCTACAGGGGTTCTTCTGTGACACAGGAAATGAAGATACCATTGTTTTTTTTTTGGGAAATAGAGGTCACTTTCAAACAAAGTTAAATAAGTGCCTTTAGTAAAGGACACCCCAGAGTTTTTACTTTACCAATCTGCTTTGCAACTGTGTAGGAAAATAGTGTGAAAGTCATTTTCTAAACTTATTGAACCAGAAAGCTCCCTGCTCTTCCATAGCTTGTTTTCTTTTTTTTTTTTTTTAAATATATTCTCATCTAACAAATGTTGCACAATGTATTATGATATTCACTTAGATGTGTGAACTCTAACAACCTATTTGTGTTTTGACTGGAATGAGTCACATGCGGAGTATGAGAAACAGTGTAGAGAAGCAAAGCTGGAATTGGAGACAAGAGACAGGGCCAAATTCTACACACAAGATAAATATAATCACTCCTTGTTCCTGGGCTCTGTGGTAGGAGTTATACCAGTCTTTTTCTCAAACTTATATTGAACAAAGCTCCTCTAAAATTTTGCTATTCAGCCTATCTTAATGCCCTGATCTCTGTAATAAATCCTTTTTGTTTCTTCCTCCAAAATATACCATGAATGTACATACCTTCACAGCCCTACCTTCACTCTTGTCTAAGACATATTAGCACAAATGAGACAATGGATGGTTTCTTAATTCACCTGCTAGCTCTGGCCATTCTCTGCTTGGTACTTTGACCTGACTTTTATTTTATTAGGACACATTTTCAGTAATCCTAAATGATGGCACTTATTGTTGGGCATTTTCACATATATATAATCAATTTAATTATTTTTTCTTTTTCTTCTCTTCTGATCCTTCCATGACCCCATCCAACTCATGCTTCCTTTCCATTTGTAAAAGCTCCATTTCTGTTTTTTCTCTAATTATCTTTCTTTTCTTTTCCCTTCCTCATCCTTCCATCTGTTATTCCCTGCCAATTTCAAAAATACTCCCTACTTTCTATTATCCATCTCTTCTTATGCTTTATTTGTATTTTAGGTTTCTCACAGAAGAGAAACCATGTAATATTTAAACATGTATGACTGATTTATTTCACTTAACATCGTGTTATTGATACACATTCACTTACCTACAAATGCTTCATTTGCACTTCTTTATAGCAAAGAAATACTCTGCTATAAAGTGCTATAAATGTGGTATAATTTTTTATTTATTATTCTAGATGATAGTCCTCTGTTATGATTTATATCTGGTTGTCACTCCAAAGCCTCATGCAGTCATGGGGCAAGGACTTCTAAAGTTTGACATTAACTCATGATCCACTGGGATTATTTAGTATCACTGGGATTATGGGTGTGAGTGCTACACTCGATCTGGGGCAGAGAGCCTGAATGTAGCATAAGTGAGACAGAGAGACACACTCTCTCTCTCTCTCTCTCTCTCTCACTGCTGTTGGTCTGTTGCTATTGTTGCTGTTCCACCGCCATGAACTGTTGCTCTCTACTATGTGCCACTCTGCCCTGGAGGTGGTGAAGTATGGACTGAAACTTCCAGTAACTGTGAGCTAAATAAACCTTTCCTTCCTTCATTCTGGGTATTGGGTATTTGTCCCAGCAACGAGAGAATAACTGAGCTGTGCCCTCTGAGGAATAATGGCAATTTCTTTTTCTTAGTCTGTAGTTCTGCACTCTGTTGGTTGTTTTCTTTGATATACAGAGGATTTAAAAACTTTATATGATCTCCTTTACTGATTTTCAACACTATTTCCTGTGCAACTGAGGTTCTGTTCAGAAAGTCCTTGCTTATACTGTTTTAAAGAGTTTTACCTATTTTATGTTTCAGTAGTTAAAGTGTTCCTCTTTTAATATTTAGCTCTCTGCTCTATTTTAATTTTAGTTTAGTACTTGGTAAAATATGTGGGCCTAGCTGTTCTGCAGGTAAATATCTAATTTTCTCAGAACCATTTATTAAAGAGGTTATCTTTCTTCCTGTGTGTGCTCTTAGCCCTTTGTCAAATATCAACTAGTTGAATGTGTCTGGGGTTGTTTCCGCTTTCTCTGTTTTGTTCCATTGATCCACACGTTTATTTTTGTACCTGTACTGTGCTGTTTATATCACTGTAGCTTTGTACTACAGCTTCAAATCCAAGACCCCTGCTTAGGAGCATGGCTCCTGCTTAGCTATTATTGTTGAGAATTGTTTTTGCTGTTGTGATGGTCTTGTGGTTCCATCTGAATGTTTGGATTGTTTTCTCTAGATCTCTGAGGAATGCTGTTTGATATTTTGAGTGGGGCTGTGTTAAATCTATATATTGTGCTCTTGTTTTTAGAGGGAAAGCTTATAGGTTTTTTTCCATTTAAGATAATGTTAATGGCAAGTTTGTCCTAAGTGGTTTTACCTGATCAAGATAAGGTTTCTCTCTATTTATTTACATCAGGGTTTTAATCATGCATGGATGTTAGAATTTGTCAAAGGCTTTTTCTGTGTCTATGAAATGATCCTGTGGTTTTTTGTCCTTGCTTCTGTTCATGTAGTGAATTATGTTTATTGATCCACATATTTTGATCCATCCTTGCGTCCTTGTAGTCAACTTACTTGGCTACGCTTTATGACCTTTTTGATGATTTGTTGCATTCTGTTTGCGAGAATCTTGTTGAAAATATTTGCATTTATGTGCATTAGTGAGATTGGCTTTTAGTCTTCTTTTTCGGTATGATCCTTATGTGATTTTGGAATGAGGGCGGTGCTGGTTTTCTGGAATGGCTGTGGGCGTGCTCATTCCCTTTCAATTTCATTAGAGTTGGAGAAGTAGGACATTAGGTAGTCCCTGAAGTTTTTGTAGAATCTGGCAGTGACTCTATATAGTCCTGGCCATTTTTTATTTTGAAGAGAAAAAAGTCCAATAAAAATGATACAGAATTTTAAAATAATATCATAGGGAATAATATCATAGGAAATAGTTATTGTATTGCATATTGTTATCTTCAATATAGTTGCTCAGATTATAAGACTTAAGCATGCAAACTTGATAAAACAATGTAAGCATATTGTTGTCTTCATAGTTCAGAGTACAAGATGCAGATATGATAATTTTTCTAAACAATATTGGTACAAATATTTCTTCTCATTGAACTAAGAGAAAGTAGTTATATGTATAGTCCAATCTTTCATAATAGTAGTGGGTTATCAGCAGAACTGGCACTGTTGAAAGCTGTTGACTTCAGCCTTTTACAGCTCAGCTTACTAATCTGGCTTTACCTTTTATACTTCATGGTTAAATATTGTGACTGTCCTACTAACATGTTTTGAAACTGTCTCATTATTATTCCTTATTAAAAGTAATAAAATTAAATAAAAATTGAAATCCATGCAAGCATTAATTAATCCTTTTAATGAACTGATAAAAATTAGCAGTACAATTATCTTAGCACACATCCTGGAATTTTGGTTCTTAGTAGTTTATATTCCTGCTTGAATTTTATTACATGTTGTTGGATTATGTAGTAGTTTTAATTTTTTGGTTCAATTTTAGTTATATATATATCTGTATATGTAGATATGTATATATATCTACATATATGTATATATTCCATTTCTTCTGATTTCTCCAATTTATTGATGTATAGGTTTGTGAAGTACTTGCTAATAATCTTCTGAATTTCAGCAATGTATTGTGATTTCGTCTTTTTCATTTCTATTTCTATTGATTTGTTCCTTTTTCCTTTTTTGATAAGATTGGCTAAAGGTTAGTCTATTTTTTTTCCCCAAAGGACTATTTTTATAGCTTAATTAGTTCTATATGTATTCACTTTGTAGCTTTTTTTATCTCCAGTTAATTGATTTATATCCTGATCTTTGTTATTTTTTTCCTTGTACTAAGGTTGACTTTGGAATGATCTAGTTTTTCTAGGAATTTGAGGTGCATCATGGTGCTATTTACTTGGACTTTCTCTGCTTGTCTAATGTGGCTATTCATAGCCATAAATTCACTTCTGTTTTCATTGTGTCCTATAAATTCTGGCATGCTCTGTTGGCATTATTATTTATTTCTAGGAACTGTCTTATTTCTTCCTTAATTTACTCTGTGGCTTATGGATTATTCGATAATATGTTGTTTAATTTCCATGCATTTGGATAATTGTGGTTTCTCTTCACGCTGATTCAAGTTTAGTTACACTATGATCTGGATATATATATATATATATATATATATATATATATATATATATTTCAACCCTTATGCAATTACTTAAACATGTCTTATTGGTTAATATTGATTTATATAAGAAAATATTTCTTATAACCTGCTAAGAAGAATATGTATTCTGTTGTTAGGTAGAACAAACTGTTTATTAGAAGATTTGATCAAACTGATATTTCTTTGTTGCTTTTTGTTTAGTTAATCTGTCTGTTTTGGATAGTGGGATATTAAAGCCCCACTATAATTGCATTAATATTCACTTCATATTGTGTGTTCGGTAGTGTTTGCCTTAGGACTTTCTTTTTATCTTCTGATCAGCTTTGACTTAAAGTCCATTCAAAATAGAATAGCTACTCCTGTTTGTTTACAGGTTCCCTTGCATGGAATATTGTTTCACATCTTTTGAATTTTTAGTCTCTGAATTCCTTTTTGGATTAAATGTGTTTGGGGGATGTGGCATATCACTGGATCTAATTTTTTGATCAGTTCTATAATCTGGGTCCTTTGCCTGGTGAATTAAGACCATTTGCATCGATGCTTGTAGTGGACAGGTGCTGACTTACTCTTATCATTCTTTTTTCTTTTCTTTTTTTTTTGTGCTGATTCCCTTTCCTTCTCTTCTATTTAATTGGTTGCCTGGCACCTTCATTCTGCTGGACATTTTATCTTTTATTTTATTTTTTTTCTTGTTTCAGAACTTTTGTTTGTTTGTTTGTTTGTTTATTTATTTATTTTTATGGCCGGCTCAGCCTGCCCTGAGGGCAGGGCTGGCGCAGCATGTGGTGCTGGGGATCGAACCGTGGTCCCTGAAGCTGCCTAAGCTTTCCTAAGGAGGTGCTTTAGACCACTGAGCCATCCTGCTGGGCCCCTCTACTGGACATTTTAGAATAGTCAGCTTTATTGTCTCACTGAAGATAACCTTGAATAATTTTTGGAGTACTAGTCATGAATGTCTTTAGATGTGCTTTTTCATGAAAATACCTTGCTTCACCATTATTTTTATAAGATAATTGTATACGTATTATCGGTTTGCACTGGAAGTTGTTTCCTTTTAAGGCTTAAAATTCTTGCTTTTAAGATTTGTGTGAAGAAGTCTGTTATAATTCTGATGGGTTTTCCTTTATAAATTATTTGGTTCTTTTATTTAACACCTTTTAAGATTCTTTTCTTGTGCTGGATTTCTGGCACTTTGACTATGAAGTGTTTTGGGTTGCTTCTTTTCTGCTTATAGCTATTGGTGTTCTATATGCCTCATTTAACTTTATCTTAAATTCTTTCTCTATATTTGGAGAGTTTCCTGACGTTACAGGTCTATAAACAGGTCTGGTATGCCCTTCGTACAGTCTTCTGATATTTTTATTAATTCCAATTAATTTTAGATTGGCCTGCTTTGCATCATTCAATTCTTTTTTCATGTTCTCTTGTTGACTTTTTGGTGTATTTCATTAAATGATCACCTACCATGGCTCCTTCTCTAGATTGCACAGTCTGTCCTCATGATGGTTGCTTCTGCTATCCATACTCGCAACTGAATTTTAATCTCCTGGATTACTGTTTGGAACTTTGTGTGGACTCCAATTCTTTCGCACACTAGACAGTCATAACTGATGTATCTTTCTTTAGTGCTGCTAGTTATTTTTAGAGTCTTTGCTACAGTAGGAAACCACTTGTTTCATTAGGATCAGCATGAATTTAGTTATGTATTCTTTGAATTCACCAATACCTTTTGTTACTTCCACTGTTCCTTTTCAGATACTTTGTGTGGAGTTTGATTTCCTCCTCTTGATAACACTCTTGATTAGCCTTGGGGAAGTTGATAATTTTTAGATGCATTTTGTTGCCTTCTTCTCTCACATTTTTATGTTTGTTTATCTTCAGTGCTAAGACTGGAAACTCTGCAGTTAATAACTATTTTTCCAAGATGTTCTCTGTGCATAGGTAACTATTGGTCTTTGCTGTAGTTCCAAGATTTGTTTACCTCCATTTATTTGAGAGGAGAGGTTGGCATTCACTTGTCCCAGTATCCCAGGCTTTCAGAGTTGGCTGCAATATTGTTTGTGAACAACCCCAAGCAGTCCAGATGTTGGCATAAAGAGAAAACCACTTGACAGCAACTACATTACCTTAGCCAATGTATTAAAATCTGCAATAATGATAGCACCAAGTACAAACCAGATATTGGTAAACCTTAAGGTCCAATAATGTACCACCCTTATTTATAGAAAAGAGATCTATATAATTATAGTAAAAATACTCAGACAAGCCAGATATTGATATACAATAAATAAATGCTAAATAGAACAGATTTATCTCCACTAGCAATAGAACAGTATTTAGTCATTGTAAGATATAATTAATCATCTATGGATTAATAAAGCTTAGTGGCTATATTTGTAGGCATAGATGTTGCAGGGAAAGGGAACATAACAAAAGTAGAATTTAAAATGCCCAGCAAAGGAGATGGTAAGAAGGTGACAAAAGTGAAATAAATAATCCTATTAAGAAGTAAAACGAAGTTAGTAGTTTTTAGAAAAAAATAACAGAAAAAAGTAAGGAAAATGATAAATAATTAAAGAGAGTAAACTAAAGGAAAACAAAAACAATAAGGGAACAAATTAAAAGAACAAGAAGGCCAGGTGTGGTGGTGCACACCTGTAATCCCAGCACGTTGGAGGATCAGTGCAAGTTCAAGACCAGTATGGGCTACAAAAGTGAGCTCAAGACCAGCCTGAACTGCGTAGCAAGATCCTGTCTTAAAAAGACATAAATAAATAAATAAATAAATAAATAAATAAATAAATGAGAAAAGAGAGAAAAAGAGGACTTAATCAAACAAATATAATACTAATAGTAAAGGTGTAAAAGGATATTGTAAATAAAACTCTTAATAGTCACCCAGGAAAAATAGAAGAGACAAAAATTAGATCAAAAGAAGAAAGAAAAATTCTTATGTATTTTCTCCAAGAAAATGAGTGGCTTCCCTCAGAGACTTAAAAGTATTTGAAGTTCAGCAAGTCTCTGCCCTGCTGTCTAGGCTGTAGGCTTAGGAAGTGACCCTTTTACACAAAAAGTCCCTCTCCCTACATCCCCATCCATGGTAACTGCCCGGGCTGAGACTTGTCCCCACTCACCATGGTAGGTGGGGAAGCAATCAGACCACTGGTGTCCTCCAGACCTAGGCAGCAGTGCAGGGTCAGGCAGCTATGTGGGCTCCACACCATTACCGTCCTGTCCAGCCATGTCTGAAATCGAGACATGTTGAACCCACAGGTCCCACCACAGATTACAGGATCCAGGTCCTTTCTGCCTGAAGCTTGAACTTCTCGGTGGACTTGGAGAGATCTCTGTCCAGCTCATCCTCTGCCTGTCCATCTCCTGTAGCTGGCTCTCACCCAGTGACTGTGGGAGAATTGCACTTCAGTCCTGGAGAGAAGCTGCACACAGGTTTTCTTTGGCTCAGCTCCATGCATTAAAATGCTTGCCCAGATGGCACCTGAATACACTTTGCCTGGCAGTAGGGTGGGTGCACATTATATTTCTTCTTCAACTACATCTCACTGTGAAGAAGTCAATCTTGGAGTTAAAAATTTCATCTTTTCTTCTTTCTTTTCTTCTTCTTCTTCTTCTTCTTCTTCTTCTTCTTCTTCTTCTTCTTCTTCTTCTTCTTCTTCTTCTTCTTCTTCTTCTTCTTCTTCTTTCTCTTCCTCTTCCTCCTCCTCTTCTTCCTCCTCCTCCTATTCCTCCTCCTCCTCCTTTTCCTCCTCCTCTTCCTCTTCCTCTTCTTCATCTTCATCTTCATCTTCATCTTCATCTTCATCTTCTGAAATTTCCATCAACAGAGGGCTTTCCTTGGGGGCCGGCACTTTTAGTCTTCCTGCTGTATCTCCCCGACGCAACCAGATTTTCTGAGTGGCCTACCTCTTCTCCGTGGCCTTGAGCTCTTCCTTAACCAGGTCAAGGTTTGCCGTTCACCTTTACAGAGATAAACCAACATCTGAGCTGGCTAGGAGTCAGCGCAGTCCTTGCACAGCATGTGGAGGTGGTGCCGCTCCCAACTTTTTTTTCTCAAAATGAAAACTGGCCTCCTGCTTCTGCCCAAAGTGCAACCCTGCAGAGGTCCTGCTACACTGAGGAGAAAATCCTTATCATGAGCAAACGCCTAGAGAGACCTGGATGCCACCTGGTTTTCCAGTCCTGGCTGCCCACTGAACCTATATTCAGGCACGGTGAGCTTTGCAATTTTTTTTTTTTGAACCAAATTATTTTTAGTTTTTCTAAGTCCAAATTGAGCTTACTGGCCAGCCAGATAGCTCAGAGGATTAAAGAGCCTGCTTAGACAGATGCATGGACTAGGTAGGGTTCAATCCCCAGTGTGTAGTACTGGCCCCGCCCCTGGAGTGTGCTGAGATTGCAACTGAGACTGGGTGTATTGGCCTGCATCTGTGATCCCAGTGCTTGGGAGGCTGAAAACAGGGGGATCACTACAAGTCCAATCTGTATAGTATGACCCTGTAGACCTTGTACTAAATATATTAAAAAGTAAAAACAGACAACAACAAAACCCCCAAATGACCTCATTTCCAGCCATTTTGGCTATCCTGTGGCAAGGCCCCAACACTATTCTCCCCTCAGGTGAAGCATCTTCATTGCGCATGCCCAGGCCTGTGAGCAGAGTACTGAGAGGCTGGGGTATGGTCTCCCCACCCACAGGTGTACCCCCACTGCTCCTGGCCCCACGTAATGGCCCTGCCCTGGAAATCTTCAAGGAGCAATTATTATGGAATGATGCTACTTTCCCTGGACATTCTAGGCTGGATATTCAAGTGTGTCACTGGCTAGCATCCTCAAAGAAATATTTTCCTCATGGAATTTATTTTCTCCTAACTCTAGGAGTAAAAATATGTACCTGACAGTGTTTGTGTGATGGTTATATAATGTTTGTCTTAACTTTTTAGGCATACATTGGGTGCTAAAATCAACTAAATCACTCCCTTTTCCTCCACCAAATCAAGAGATGTATATTTGATCCCCCAAAAGGAACCATTTAGAGGATATAATCTGAATTTGTGGAAAGAGAGGAAGTTGGATTAAATGATTGTTATGGTTTGTTTCTAGTTGTCCCCCAAAGCCTCGTGCAGCCATGGGGTGGGGACCTCTAGGGTTAGAGATTAGTTCATGATCAAGGCTGCGATTATGGGTCATAGTACTGCTGGGATTGTGGATGTGAGTGCTATACTCAGTCTGGGCTGGACAGCCTGAATGTAACTTAAGGGAGACAAACCTGCTCTCCATTGCCGTGGTTGCTGCTGCTCCTCCTATTTATTCTTCCTGTTTTGCTGTCTTCCACCGCCATGAACTGCTGCCCTCTGCCATGTGCCAGTCTGCTTTAGAGCCAACTGAGCATGGACTGTACCCTCCAGTACCTGTGAGCTAAATGAACCTTTCCTTCCTTCATTTTGGGTGCCAGGTATTTGTCCCAGCAATGAGAGAAGAATAATTGAGATATTGATACATGTTTATTTGTTTGTGCATATGACTCATGGGTACTGATGGGCTATATGAAGGAAGACTTATACTTGCTGCTATGCATTTTTGATGAAATAAGTAAATAAAATAATGTGCAATCAGCATTATTACTTTTGTACCAGGAAGAGAATCCTGTTGAAACCTTAATCTCAATATGAGCAGAAGTGATTTACCTACCTAATATGAGTTTGTGAGAAGAAAAGTCATGTAGATGTAATGGAGCAAACAGAGGTGAAATTTTCTTACTTATTTCAGGAATAAAAATGTATTTCAGTCGGGGGATAGCTCAGAGGTCTAAACACCTGCTTGGCAAGCTCAGGGCCCTGGGTTCAATCCCTGGCACCATATGCTGTGCCAGCCCTGCAACCCTGGGCATGCTGTGCCGAGCACTGAAACTGCATGTGATGGTGCACACATGTAATCCAAGCCTTGTGGAGACTGAGATAGGAGGGTCACTACAGGTTAAAGCTGTGTAGCAAGACCCTGTACTACAGAAAGCAAGCAAGCAAGCATTTCAGACTGGAAAAATAGTTCAGCAGCATAAACGTCCTGAGTTTGATCCCTGGCACAAAAACAATCAAACAAACAAGGAAATAAATAAATAAATAAATAAATAAGTGTGTTTCATCTGAGGCAAATAATGGGTAACATCAGAAAAGTCTCAATTTTTTTAATTTATTTTTTTTCCATGGAAAGAGTAAGAGATTCCATTAGCAAATCTGGAATTCCTTTCAGGTCAGTTGCCATTATTTATTAAATAAATTTGGGAAAGTCAGATGCACAAATTAGTTCCTGAAGTTTGAAAGTCTTCACCAGATATTGTACGTCTAGATTAGTAAAAGAGGGGCTGAAGTACATTGAATGCTTATTCTTTCATTTTGACCATTATTTCTTGGACACAGTCATGGAAAACTGATCACTTGGTGACAGGCACACCTTCCAGGAACTTATGGAAGGCTCAGAAAATACCAGAGGCTGAAGGTTTATTTGCTGTCATAAATGGGATAAACTCAGCTGTAGACCCGATGAAGTACTTGGAGGACCACCAGGCATGTGTCAAATGGAACAGGATCCTCACAACGACCTGACTTTGGTTTGAGGGCAAGTAGAATGTTATCTGTGGCCCTGATGGTTCCTGCTCTATGTACATGATATCGTCCTCATCCCTTCATTACATATGGGCAGGGGATCTAAAAAGAAAACCAAAGCTAAAAGAAACAAACATGGATCCTTAGAAGATCACATATATACAAAGACAATATATGGAATCTGAGATATATATCTTTTACCATGATCATTGTTGTGTTAGGGCTTCCTAGAGGAGCTGATTTGATACTATTTATATTAGATTAAGTATTTAATATTATATATCATATATATTTAGTGTATCATATATTTAATGTTATGTATCATATACATCTGATATATAAAAGATTTATTAAGTAGGCTTACCATGGCCATCCATGTAATCAGGATGAAATAATACAAAATGGCTACCTATGTGCTGGAAGGCTGGAGGATCCAGTGTACAATTAAAGGACTGGAGATCACTGCAGATTTCAGGGGAATCTGCATAGGAACATCAAAGGGTCTGCACTGGAAGGCCAAAGAACTAGTTCTGGAAGTCTGAAAGAACTGCCGATGAATATCCAAAGGTAATGACCAAGACTGGCATGCCACTAAAGAAGCAAAAGGGAAAATACTCTTCTTTCCCTTATATTACCACCCAGCTAAGGCCTCTTGCCTGGGCCAGCCACATCTGGGGTGGATCTTCCTTCCTCAGTTTGTGGCCTGCATGTCAATTATCCGTAGACAGAACCAGAACTGAGTCCTGCCAATTTGCTAGGAATCTCATAATCCATTCAAGCGGACATCTCACAATGAACTATCACAGCTCTCATTTAAAATAATTGTCTATAAAGTTTTGTTTGGCTTTAACATGGCATGTGAATTGGTTAAACACTGAATTTTTGTTTCCGTTTATGATTATAATTTGTAGGAAATTATATATGTATACATCTACTTTGCTGTGAAGTAAAGCTAATTTTAAAATGATACAATAAAAAAGAAGACAAAAAGTAGGCATTATCTCTGACACAATACTATATAAAAGCAAATATAGTCAAGTGATAGGAAACTAATGGGAAAGTTCCAGGGCATTGGTATTTCAGAGGATCCTCCTTAGCCATTTACTTGTTTCTCTCTCCAGCCCCACTGTTAGCTGCCTGCGTGGTACAGTGGCACCAGGGCCATTTGTTAGATGTGGCAGTTTATTAAATGAAACAATGGAGTTCACTGTGGTGGAGACCCACATAGCCACTGAATGAAAACACAAGTTGGCTAATGGAAGCATATTAAAGATGACTGTTGTTGATACAGCACGAAATAGCTCTGGTGAGCAACTTTAGCCTTCTTTTAGCTGAGAGCAGATCACCTCACATAAACATAGGACAGAGTTCTCTGAAATCTTCCCTGAAGCTTAACAAATAAATTTGAGCATGCTTATCAAAATGTCTGCATAAATATTTTTCCTTGCCCATTTCAGTGCGTGCTAATCAGAAGGATTCTTAGAAAACAATATTTTTATCTGTACCTCAAATTCATCCATACTCATTAGCTGCTCAATTAGGTGAAACAAACTTTTAGTTGCAAGCCAGGGGCTTAATTTAATTTGCCTGGTATAAGCAGTTGGCGCTGACTGTGAAACGCTGTTTTTTTTTTTTTTTTTTTTTTTTTTTAAGAAATTAAACCTGAGTAGCAAAACTACTCAAATGCAATGTGGAAATTGAAGCTGACCATAAGCTGGTATTGAATGGGAAATTCAAACAGACTTAATAGCCAATGGGCATGTGTGCTAGTCACATTCCTTGATGTTGCTCTCCTTCCAGATGTGTGTGTGTGTGTGTGTGTGTGTGTGTGTGTGTGTGTGTGTGTTTCATTCCAGTCCCATGGATACTAAAGCAGAACAACTCAACTCAACTTCAGTAAGACAAAAGACGCTTTTTGTTTGTTTATGTCTTGGTGTTTAGTTCCAGCAAGCATAAAGTAGAAGAAAAGTTGTGTTTATAATCTTTAGCCTAATGGATTTTCTGGTAATTCACAATGTAAACTCTATTAAACTACTTGTCAGTTATGATACAATTTATACAAGTGTTTCTGCTTGGAAAAACATATTTTTCCTAAGTGCAAAGCAAAAAGTTTCTGATTTACTATATTCCTTTGTTTTAAGCCATTGAAAATAAACTACAAGATACAATTCGTATAGGACAGAAAGTGGAGTTAAATTTTTTGCAGCATGTAAAATTAATATACATGCTTGGATATTCAGCACATTCATCAAAAAAAAAAAAGAAAATAGAGGAAGCCATAGGAAAGCCTGTTTCCCCTGCGAGTTGCTGACACATATAAGGAATCAGGAAGAGGGCAGGCGAGAGAGCTCAGAGGACTAAGCAACTGCTTAGGCAAGCACAAGCACTGGGGTTCAATCCCCGCACCACCTGCTACTTTGGCCCTGCCCCAAGGCACACTAAGCTAGCCACCTAGACCAGGCATGGAGGGGCATGCCTGTAATCCCAGTTCTGGGGTGGCTGAAAACACCAGGGTCAGTATGAGTCCAAGCTGCGTAGTAAGACTCTGTACCAAATACATTAAAAAAAGAAATTAGGAGGAACTATGGCCAGAGCTTCCTAACCTTACTTATGAGCCCTGGCTCTGATCTGATATTAATTGTGTGACTTTCTATAAGTCACCTGACTGCGTGGTTTTGGTTTCTTGGTTTGTGCAAATTTGAGAGAAATAACAAATCTTCTGTAGCCCACAATCTTGTCTTCATCAAAAGAGAAAATAATGAAAGGAATTAATATGTTTAGATGGGAGAAGGGTCTAAGTGAGAGCTGTGAGGTAGAAGAAGAGAAGAAGGATGGGAGAGAATTTATATGTGGTCAGGCAAAATCAGTGTCTGGACAGAGAAGAATCAGTGGCTTTGATAAGTACAAAGAGGCTGGCACAGTACCAACAAGATAGCACTTGGGGATGGTGCTATCTTCTTTTTTTTTTTTTTTTTTTTTTTTTTTTTTTTTTTTTTTTTTTTTTTTGTCTTTTTGAGACAGGGTCTCGTTATGCAGTTGAGGCTGGCCTTGAGTTCACTTCTGTAGCCCAGGCTGGTCTCGAACTCGCACTGATCCTCCTGCCTCAGCCTCCCGAGTGCTGGGATTACAGGTGTGTGCCACCACGCCCGGCTGCTATCTTCTGATCCGATCATGGCCTTCTTTTGTTAATTGTCCTCATGCTGCCATCTGTGATAGGGTGGAATTCGTTGAGTACCCTTGGGAAGTCAGAGCCAAGGAGGGGATCAGTGAGAATAACTGCATTGTGCTGATGACCGAGTCTCCTGCCAGGCGGGTTGATGAGAACAGGCCATGTGGTGGCTGAGAGCGATGAGCTAATGCAACAGAGTAGAGGGAACAGAGAGCCACTGGATCAGTTCCCTGAGCTTTTGGGCATGTGGATTTATCCAGCAAGAAGACAGAGTGGAAAGACATGAGGAGCTCATGGCCTCTCATTTTTAGACTTGCTTGTTAACTGCCAGTGAGGGAGGGTGAGCTACCAAAGTTAATGTAGGTGAGTTATGTTAAAAAATTAATGAAAGATGAATTTCAGGCAACTTTCTGGAAAACACAGCCTGCTGATAAGACCCACTGGGCCATGAAATAGCCTTTCAGTAGAAGGGACTGCTATCATTTAAGATATTTTACCCAAGTCTACATAAAGAATCTGCTGCAATCTTATGCAGAAGGGAAAACTCAGACCTGGCAAAAGACCAGGGAGCTGATATCTGGGAGCTTTGATACCTTTCATTCTTGGAGTTGAAAATTTGTGTTCAAATCCCTGAGCATTTTCACAAACATATTTAAGAATAGGCCTTTCAGGTAATCTCGAGGATTTAGTGCCAGCTGTGGAATTTTGAGCAGATGTGGCCAAAAGCAGAAAGCACCCTTTGGATTCATATCCTCTCGTCTCTCACTCTAGTTTTATCCTTGGAAAAAATGTGAGCATGTTTTTAAAGGGCATGTTGGGTGGTGGTAGAATTGGAGAGAAAAGAGAAAGAAAAATATGTGAAGAGAAAAAGCTTCATACTTTGTAATTTACATGGGAGGGAGAATTTCAAAAATTCATATTTAAGTACTGTAGACTTTACCATGATCTGCCCCTTACAAGGCTGTGCCCAACCAGAATAATTGTCAACTATTAATCATGCATTTGATCGCTGGTGTGGTAGCACATTCCTCTAATCCCTATTACTCAGAAGGTTGAGGAAGAACGATCACAAAATCTAGGCAACCTGGGAAACTTAGAGAAGTACTTTCTCAAAAATGAGAGAATATAGAGCAGTGCTGGAGACATCAGTGGAAGAGTACTCAGCGGTAGAGCACTTTCCAAGATGCTGTTGGAGCCCTTGGTTTAATCCCTAGGAAACCCCTCCCTCACTTAGGCATTTGAGCATTTGGTCCAACAAATAGGTATTTGCTGAGCATCTTCTCTTGCCGCCTACATTTCTAGCCTATCTCTTGGCTATTTCTAGTACAGTGAACCTTACCCTTGATAAGACTGCCATTTGAGAAGACACACATGTCAGAGGCCTGACAGGGCAAACGGATAAGAATGCTCTCCTGATATATATGAACAACCATCTGCCAGCTCTGAATCTCTGGTCTAGGCCTATTAGGAAAATGCAGGTGCAAGCTGCAGTTGAAAATACTCTCTGACTGGTAAGATTAGTCTCACGTGATTTCTATAAGGTCTTAAGCTGGGAAGGAGTACGTGTCTTAGGAAAGGGGTTTTCTCAGTGCTTGTTGCTGATACTCAGTGTTCTGTGGAGAAGCAGGAAGAAACACGGTGGGGACTTTGGAAACACCAGATGACTGTCTTTCCTGGCTTTAATACTGATGTTCATTCTGTGACTTTGGACAAATCATTTGACCATATTATCTGGGAGGTGAAAAAGGTGAAAGAAATGATATCCATCTATTTTATAGTCCAAAAGGTTGTGGAAAAATGAAATGAGGAAAAATGAAAACAATTACTATACTTTATTCTGAAATAAAAGCAATTAGATGAAAAAAATATGTCCTATCAAAAACTAGGTTCTCTATCCACAGAGGAGTTGCGACGCATCTCTCTTTACTCAGCTGTGACTGTTAATTCCAAATGTCAATTGAATAGATTAACAAACCTGGAGCAAGTTCATGGGACAGAGTCTGGGTGCGTCTGTGGATGCCAGTGAGTAGGCCAGTGAACTGGAGAAGACCCATTGCACACGCAGGTGGCACCGACAGGATGGGAACAAACAAGGAGGAGCTGTGGTCTTTGCCGGCACTGCTGGACATCAGTGTGCAGCTTCCTCAGGCTTCCCACTCGGACTCCAGAGAGAGCCTGCAGGCCTTTGATCTTGGTCTGCCACTGCATCATCGATTCTTTTTGTTCTGCAGCATCCAGTTTCATGGGCTGAGTTGCCTCTCTCAGAGTGTAGATGGCCATGGTGGATTCTTTTGACCCTGATCCTGCAGACAACCTCTATGGACTTTTCTGCCTCTTATTCTATAAATTCCCCTGTGTAGTTATGCAAATATATCTAGTGATTTTGTCCTTTTAGGGAACCCAAGGAATATACTCATATACTCAGCTGTATCACTCCTTGCTTTATTACTACAGATTATATATATAATCTGTAGTAAGCATTTGTGCTGTTGAGCTAAATCCATGGCCCTAGAAAGATTATTGATGCTCTTCATACTTTAAAAAAAAAATGTCAGGAGCCTGAAGCAGGAGGATCAGTTGAGCTCAGTACTCTCAGGCCAATGTTGAGATTATGTCTCAAAACAAAAAACAAAAACAAAAATTGAACAATGATGAAAGAATTTTCCTTGCTCCCAAGTTTTATGCCCTCCTGCACCCACTACCATGCTCACGCTGAAAACAGAAAACTCCAGTGGAGTTGTCTGTATTTTGCTGCCTCTTGTTCATCTTTGAAGCTCTTTTCTGCTTTCCCATCAGACTTCGTCCTCAGCATTTGTTAGATGCCATTCTGAAAAGTCACCGATCACTTCCTCATTGCCAAATCCAGCAGTTACTTCAAATCTTTTGTGAACTCTCCTCACCATATGACACACATTTTCACTTCTTCTTGAAATACTCTTCTCTTGACACCTCGCAGATCATGATTTTCCAATATTCATTCCATAACTTCAAATCTTCTCAGACTTCTCTGTTGGCTTCTCTCTCTCTTTTCAGCTTGTTTTGAATGATCTCATGATCATTTCTCTAATTGTCTTCTCTATATCCTGAGATAATTCTACCAAGTCTCATGTCTTTTACTATTATTATATTAATTATAATTGTGAATATAACTACATTAATATCATTTAAGATTATTATTACCAGCTTCAACTTCTTCCCTACACTGCAAATTCACTGCTGGTATCTTGCTGATATCTTCAATGTCGAATTAACTTGTCAAACTTAGCATAACCAATACATACTCAGTGACTCAGGTCAGAGTTCCAGCAGCCATTGTTGAATCTTCTGCTGTTTCTCATATCTTATATCCTAGCCATCAACACCTCCTGCCCATTTTTCATATTACACCCCGGATCTAGCTACTCCTCATCAATTTCCATACTATCACTCTATTTTGTATGGAGTCACCATCATCTCCCATTTGGCCTAGGCCAAAGGTTCCTGACATACCTTCTTTCTTCCACTCTATGCTCCAAAAATCCAGTCTCCACACAAAGAAGATCGAATATCATTTATTTTCCCCCATTCTAATCATTCTGTTTTTATCACTCTAACTTTCTCAGGTTCCTGAACACGTCAGAATTATATCTCTCTCGGGCTTTTGGGATTCTTCTTTGCTCTGTCTGAAGTGTGCCTTTCAGATGGGTGAAGGGGTTTACCTTAGAGTCCCTCCCTGACTGTCTTATTCACGGAAGTCTTTGTGGCCTGCTGTGTCATTGCTGCAGCCTCCAGTTTGGCTCCTCGCCCCAGTACAAAGCGTTTGTTAGTAACTCGAGTTATATCTTTAGTTGTTTTATTGGTTTTTGCTGTTTTTGCAAGTAAAAGTAAGCTCCTTGTGGACAGGGACTTTTAAAATTTACTATTGTATCTTCAGTAGCCAAGTGCATAGAAAACAGGAAGTTGGCTGTCGTGATCTTGTGTATCCTAATTTACCGTGCCATTTTAGGAATTGTTTTGTTAGTTTGAACCTTCATTCATGTGATTAGGATTTCATCATAGAGTCAGAAATTGTGTGTTTTCATAGTGATACTTCTTTCTTTCATTTTTCTTCTTTCTTCTTTTTTATTTTCCTTTCTTATTTTTTATTTTGTTTTGTTTTATTTTATTTTATTTTATAATGGCATTGAAATTTAGGACCTTTTGCTTGCCAGGCAGGCACTTACACTGCTGAGCTGTGTCCCCGACCCTTCATAGTCATATTGAGAAGCAACATTTGTTTCATGGCTAATTGACAGGTTCTGTTTCTTTCTTTCCCTTCTCCAAGAAATCCTAGGCATGTCAGTGCATCCTGATCACCTTGATATGTTTTGGAATTAGCTTTTTGGAGGAAGTATAAAAAACTGAGGTCTGTGTTATTCACCTTCCTGAAACACAAGTGTGTCAGTGTGACAACTGTGGATTAAAGCAATTAGGCTAGGAAGGGAGTGAGCTGGCAGAGGTGTAAGCCGGGTCAGGGTTTGGCCCCAGCACAATGACGATGCAGAACTGAGAGCCTGGTGCACAGATCGATAAAATACCTCTAAGCAGAGACACGGGCAATGTGAGCAGAAGCTGGGAGGCCTCTGAGGCCCAGTGGCAAGGTGAGAGCCCAGCAGAGCCCAGCAGTCAGCAGGAACAGACCAGTACGTGCAGAGAGTAGGGACAGTGGTGAGAGGATGGACTTCTGCTCCGTGAGATAAGTCCTTCGTAGTTCTTTCTGAAATGTTGATTGCAATCTGCATTCACCTTAATTATTTATTTAGGGCTTCAATACTCACATCAGCCAAACTCTGTCCTGGACACCCAAGACAGGAAACTCAGAGACACAGTCTCTGCCCTCCTGATGCCCAGTCTGTATGTTCTTGGTCCTAGGCAGCTTGAGGTTCCAATAATTTCAGGGAAGATAAAGATAGTGAAAATGGTTCATGTTAGGGGGAGAAAAGTTGGTGAATAAAAATGAGAAGACTTGGAGAAGTAAGGTACTTCCTGGGAAACAATTGCCACCTCTTGTAAAAATATTATCTTCGTATGCATTACAGATTTCATCAGTGTAAATAATATTTCATTGTTAGAGGGAGATTTTCTTCTTTATTCCCTTTACCTCACATTATCACAGGCATGCAGATGATGGAATAGGACATCTAAAGTCAGATGGGAACATTATTTCCCAGAGTGTTTGAAAAATTTTATACAGATGAATTCAAGTATAGGCAAGCATTTATGAATATTTTTCTTATCTTCTGTGCTCCTCTTTTTTTTCCCTAGGACTCCTTAGAGAAGTTTGCATGACATTCTGTTTGAGGTAAAATCAGCATGTGTCCCAAGTAAATCAACAGCAGCTGTTTTTAAATAGCAGATTGTATCCCGAAATACCATTATGGACCCGAGCAAGAATTGCACGGATGCCTGTTTTCAGATTACACTGATGAAGCCTAACATCTGGACATTATGGCCATGGGGAGACAGAGTTCAGAGTTGGCTGGGAGTTGGTGGCCTGTTTAATGGAACAGTGATACTTAGGGGACATTAATGTGTAATCTGAACATTATAGAAGCCAGTAGAAAAGAATCTCAGCAACAGAGTCATGCTTCTTTTGGATGAAGCTTCTAGTCAGAATTCTCTAGACTTTTCCACATCAAGCAGCAAAATAGTGTAATGTCAAGTTGTTATGCAAAAGAATTCAAAACAGTGTTGTAAGTAATAGCATCTATCTTCCACAAGGAGTTCTTAGTATAACATAATGGGCTAACCGGGTTGCCATGTGTTCCTAAGAATATTTAAGATCTAACCTACAGGTTATTCCACACTCAGCCTGGAATAAGCATGCTGACTTAGTTACTTTCTTGTTACTGTGACAAAATATTTAACACCCACAACATAAAGGAGGAGAAGCTTATTTTGGCTCTCTCAATTTGTAGAGGTTTCAGTCCACAGTTGGTTGGCCCCAAGGCCGGGTGGCACAGCAGGAAGGTACTGCAGCAGAGAAACTAGTGCGTGGCAGGACAGGCAGGAAGCAGCCTCAGGAAGCCTCCTTTCCCCTTTAGACTTCCCCCAGGTTACAAGCCTGTGGGTTGGTGTCATCCATGCCCAGTGTGAAGTTTCTGACATTCTACTACTTTGCTGCTTGATTTGGAAAAATCTAGAGAATTCTGAGTACAGCTACCCTAATTGGTGGACTAATCCAGTACTACACACTCCTACTCCCTGCATCACATACCCATAATTCAGCCATCTCCCCACAGACCCTTCTGGGGGCACAGGAAGCTTTGTGAGGATGTCCAGATAGCAACCGATATATGCAGTTTTTTCTTAGTGTCTTGTGTTACCTTCTATTGCTTACTACTCCTTGGACATGGCAGCAACACTGCCCTCAACTTTGACTTCAGGCTGCTGAAGATAATTTAGCCATTTCTCTTTCATGTCCTCATAAACGCTTTTGTGTAACATGTTTCTTTTCCTGATGCTGCAGACATTGGCCTTGCCTGTTGAAGAGGTTCCACTGAGGTACAAACCAACGGCTTCAGACTTCAGGTCACACATGCACACTTTGGAAACTCCACAGCAGCACAAGGCATCTGACCCAGGTAGGTACCCTTCCCTGGGCAGCCTCTTGTGTCTCAGTTAATAGGCTTACAGAGGCACCATCCTTACATCATCTGTCTAAATTGCATGAGCTCTTAACGACTAAGGCTGTGTGGTCTTGAACACTGGGTATATTCTCACAGATCCCTGTGGTCAGGCTCAGTGCCTCAGGAAACTGTCACACTTGTCCTTGAGCCTGAGCTTCTCTGTGGCCTCCTACCTGCTATCTTTAGATTGACAACTGTACCAGGCTGGCGTGTTGGCATATTCAGTTTCCTATCCACAGACGGTGCTTCTTCTAAACAGAACCTCAAGCTTCAGAACAATCTCTCCCAAGCTTCTAACACACAGCCATAGGCAGGACTTAGGGCTTGCAACTTCTGTGGCTGAGAAGGATAAATGTATCTCCACTGGTCCCATAGCCCCTAAAATTTAGTTACTGGGAAATGTCAGGCTCTAGCACATGTATCTACAATGCCCAAAGTTTTCCCTGAAGTAATTAACAATATGAATGCAGAAATTTCACTGACCTAGCATATGCTTTCCCATTGATTGGTACTCTCTTCTTTGAAGTATTTGATGTACTATCTGAAGTACCAGGTACGATCAAAACACACAGTGAATATTTAAATTTTAAACATTTATTAGACTGCCATTAATCTCCCTTAAGATGCTTCACTTACAACACACTTCTTGCATTGCTCTTCCCACTCCTGAGACAGTCCTAGAAGGCTTATTTCACCTCTGTATAAGGCCTGACCAAAAATTTGGTGGATGCTACAGTGAAGAGGCGTTTGCTAAAAAGGCAGGATTGTGAAAGCATTTAACCGTGTCTTCACTCACCTTATTCACTGCACTTGGCACCATACAAAGGTAAACTGACCGTGAAAGGTCAGTGTTTTTGATTGATACAGGACATGGAAATGACAGTGACTGGGGGGGGGGGCTAGAGACACTGAAGGGGACCTTCCAGAACTGCTTCCAGAGTAGCAGGAGTGATACAGTCAGTGTGTTTGAAGTCAGGAGTAATTTGGGAGGTTGAATGGAATGTATCCTTGCATGTAATACTTTTTAAAAAATTAAGCGCTCCCTATTTTTCAATTAGACCACATATCTACTTATCGTAGTCATTCTTGCCACAGAGAAGATTTATTTGAAAAAATCATTTATTTTTACGATAATATTACTGTTAACAAATTGAACAGTTGAAAATCCAGGCACCTTTTAAATGTCTTTCAGATAAGTGCAAATAATGCCAATTCATAAAGGCACTGCTGAAAGATAAAACAACATCTAAAACATAAGGAATCAGTAACTTCTTCTTGTGAATTCTTACAGCATTGTATTTGAAGTGGCCTTACAGTGCTTATGCATTTTCTCCTTGATCATGGTTACTGAAACGTCTCCATACTGCATAGAATTGCTCTTCCATAAAGCCTATAGTTCAGGCTCTTATATTTCCACAAAACCTGCACAGAGGACTCACAGGAGACTTGATGTATGTTTGCTGAACAAAAAAATATGGAGCTCTTTGAAAGTGTTATTTTTCCTCTGCAAAACAATGACAGCAGAACTAAAAATCCCCAAGTTTCTGGCACTGTAGCACCTGGATGATGCAGACACTTCTGGGCGATCTCACTGAGGCCTGGCCTGCTATTCCCATCTCATCTTCCACGAGCAGCGAGGATGCTCAGGAAGCCTGACATCAAGTGTGAAGTTGTTAATGAGACATAAGCAAAGTGATTTTGGCCATTCATCCACACCAGCATGAAATCTAATTAACAAGCATAGTCTTGACCAACATGTGAGAATAAGAGTTTACATCCAATGCTAACCTTGCCAGAGAGACCTTGGGGCAGGGTGTGGAGAGTCTCTCTCAGGGCAGACAGTTATTTTACAGAGAAACAGCTTGGGTGTCTTAGTCTAGCAGAGACAGGGAGCTCTGTTCAGCCTGGGAGATAATGGACTTAACTCTTTCAAGTAACAATAAAATGCTCTGGAATCTTCAAAGATAATTTCTTCTATCTGTCTTCTTAGAAAAGCCAAAAGTCAAAGAAAGGATGGAGCTTAAAGGGCATTTAAAAAAATTAGTACCAATATTGCTGTTTTGCTCTCCAAGTTTAATTTCCGGGCAGAATTCTCTTCACAATAGACAGAACACAAAATAAAATCAATGGAAACAGAATTAAGTTGTTCTGTCTCTCACTCTCTCTCTTTGAGAGATCCTAAAAAATTTCATGGAATACTTCATGCAGCAAAGCATTCTTGTTCACCCCTTCATAATTGACCATATTATGCTCCTCTGAACTCAGAGTCACTGACTTATGCCTCCCTCTTTCCTAGACCTTGGGGTTACTTGTCAGGGTCCCCCAGTAACAAGGAACATGGAAAACATATCTGGTTCACTGTTTTACCATGTAGTCTTCAGCAATCAGGGAAGATTGCACGCAATCCTTGGGCTCTATGCAGGTATCCTTTGTTAATCAACTCAATGGTGCTCAAATGCACAGTTTTCACCATTATCCAATGTTTATTTGAGTGCCAACAAAAAACAGCTCAGAACGTGAATTTAGACAATACTTCTGCCCACAAGGACTTGTGCAGAGTTCATTCTGCTGCTCCTTTCCTACAGGCAGCAGGCACCAGCCCTGTCTTTCCTTGAGGACCTCTTCTGTCCCCTACCTCCCCAGCCCAGCCCTGCCGCTCCCAGGCAGATGTCCTTGCAGACTTGAGGACTGGCGCTGGCTCTTCTCAATTCCTGAACCATATGTTTAAGTCCTTTGTTGTAAAAGGTGCTTGTGTTTGTCTGCCAAAGCTACTCTTTCATATCCAAAGTGGCTAGGAAGTATTCCCCACATTAGAGGCAGAAATGAAACTCACTTGAGCATTACTGTCAGATCTGGAAAGCTGTGTTCAGGTCCGTCCATGCTCTAACGTGTGTGAGATAATTAACAGCATTCAGGCTTTTCCTGTCAGTAGAGGTCTTTGGGGTAGATTATCCCTTTTAGTTCCTTCTCCACATTTGCATTGATTCTGGAAAACAAGATAGTAATGCTAATGCTTCATTCATCCATCATTTTATCTTTCAAGTAACATTTACTGAGTATCTGCTATGTATAGGTCATTATGTGGAGTACCAGTGGAATAAGGGTCTGATTCTTATTGTGTGAAACTGATGGAATCTTTTATTCTTTGCAGAGAGCTTGCAATGGCCTTTATTATTCAGTTCCTGCTTCCTCCCTCACCCTTGCTTTTACTTCCCTTCACTAGGCATGACAGCCAGCACGAGGTACAGGGATGGGGTCTCTACCCTCTGAGGCCTTGGAGGCACTGTGCGTACTATCTCCTCTGACTCAACTTGCTTCTGGTATTTGCATTGCAGTAAATTGAAATATGATCCTAGTTATTATCTCTATAGTAACTTTCGTACTTTCTTTGGCCAAATTTGAGTACTGCTTCTCCACACTTTCAAAATATTTTGTACTCATGATTTCATAAATGTGCTAAAAGTATGTCTCACCCATAAATGGTAAGCTTTTAAAAGGCAGAAAAATATTATTATTTCTCTATTAACTATTATCCCAATAGCTCTGTGTGTGTTCATCGAATGTGTGATAACTTAACAACAGATTATTAAATGTAGAAAATGACCGAACAGAGGATTTGACATCTGTTGCTTATACAGCAGACACTGATCCATGATCTTACTATTTCCGATGTTATGGGTGAAACAATTGATGGTGGAGAGGTTAATTCTAAAATTTATGGAGTTACGTTAATTTTCGTTGCACAGCTAAGCTCAGCTGTCAACTACATTGGCATCGCAGCTGTCAAGGGGATTAGTAAAGCACCTCTCTGGGTGTGCCTGGGAGGGTGGTAAGGATGGAACTCTGGGGTCTCTATCTGGGGTCTTCTCTCATATTGTTCTGCCTTGCTTTCTAGCTTCCATGAAGTGGGCAGTATGCCCTGCCGTGTCCTTCCACTGTTGTGTTTCTGCCTTAGGGCCAGTTGACCATGGACTGCCCCAACTTCTCCTTAAAGTCATGTGTATTGGTCGTTTGTTCCACTAACAGGAAGGTTCACCAATGCAACTACTGAGCAGTGAGAATTTTGTAGGAGACTGAAATCCCTTTACACGGGTTTTCTTTTCAATTAATACATAAAAATTGTACACATTGTTGGGATGCAGTGTGATATTTCGGTACATCTGTTGAAGGTAATGAAATTTCCACCTCCTTATCACTTGTTTGTGTTGGGAGACTAAGCTTTTCTCTCTCAATTTTTCTCAAATATATAATAGGTTCTCGTGAACTATAATCATGCTACTGTGCTCTAGAACACTAGACACGTTTACTCCTGCCTAACTCTGTTTCGGTACCTACTATCCAAATTTCTTACCTACCTTCCACCATCTGATAATTTCTATTGTATTCATTAGACTTTGAGATCAGCTTTTTAGCTTCCACATATAAGTGAAATCATGCAGTATTTTTTCTCTGCTTCTTGATTATTTCACTTAACATGATGCCTTCTGCTTCTAACCCTATTGCCAAAAATAATATAATTCATTCCTTATCATGGCTGAATAATATTTCACTACGTTGATATAGCACATTTTCTTTATCCATCAATGGACACCTAGGTTGATTCTATTTTCTCTCTGTTGCAAATAATGTTGGGCATGCAGTGTCTCTTTGATATACTGATTTTATTCCTTTTGAATACATGCTAGAAATGGGGTCATTAGATCCCACAGTAGATCTGTTTTGAGTTTTTTTGAGGAGCCTTTATGCTGTTTGGAGAGGTTAATTAAATTCCCCCATTCGATGTGGTAAAAATGATGCTTTCCAAGCTTCTGCTGTAAGTCTCACAGGAAGCTTTATTTCCTGAGACAGGGCTGCCCAGTGGCAGTGAGCCTGGAATTTAAGACATTGTAGCTGTTTTGTAAAAGCAGCACTCAGAACTCCAGAGGTGACGGTGACTAGTGGTCCACCATCTCCAAGTCCGACCTGTCACCTCAGATCGATGGGTGGAGGAGGAAGCCAGGCCTTGGAGCGGAGTAGGCACAGAGCAGGCAGTGGCTTTTCTTTGGAAGCTAGGTCACTACGCCAAGCAGAGGGTTTAATTGCTGCCTGATCAAATCCAAACCTCATTTGAACGCGGAAATTAAAGTTCTCTACAGTGAACTCTGAGGGATTTTGTCAACATAAGATAATTCTCTTCCAAGATAATGACTAAATTTAATCTTACATAAGCCTGATAGCAGGCAATTTTCCCAGCAGCCATGGAGCTGCAGGCTTATGTGAGTGGTGAACTGAGAGGTCTGCTGTAGTCCCAAGTGCAATGAGTGAGGAAAGTGGTGAGTAGAGGATAGAGCATTTTCTAGAACCTGAATGCTTGAGTCAGAGGCGGTTGTGGCTCAGTCAGGCTACCCAGAGCATCCATGGCTCCATCAAGGATGTACACAATGGAGTTTTTCCTATCTTGGAAGCATTTGTGGATAGTCATGTCAATATTTTTAGCTTGATTTTTTGAAACACGCTTTTGTTCCTCTTCTTCAATCATACTGCACCTAAAAATGTTTCTTTCAGGAACAAAATTTTCTTATCATCTAATACCCCAATCCAGAAATGCTTTAGCCAAAGTTCATTGTGTCTAGTGAATTGTTGCAGAGACATTAGTTAATCACTGAAACCCTAGGTCCTTCTAAGCTGATGTACTTGTTTAAGACAAACCTCTTATTTAGATTCTACTAGGAATGGACTTTGAGTGATTTTTTTTTTCATTAGTTTCGTTCTCTACAGCTGCGAGTTAGCAAGGATTGCCAGTGAAGTTTCCTCTCCTGGTTTCCTGGGGCTAGGAACAGGTGGCTTTTGGGGTATCCCAGTTAGGAGCAGCCTTGCATGGACTTTGCCGAATAGTAAAGGGGAGCTACTAGCTTCCTATTGTTTAAGGCTTTCTTGACTGAGAAAATCACTCAAGGTTTAACTGTTGGTCCTTGAATCTAGTTCCCTTAATTCTTCTTGTAAGCAGTCTTGGCTTCTAAGGACACTCCAATGTGACGCAATCAGATAGCCTTCATGGACATTTCTGGCAGTTATGGCTATCTGTGTACCCTCCCACCCTGCAACTGCAGGAGATTCATGGTCTGTAGTTGATGGACACTTCATCATACCTTTGGCTGCCATGGAGGGGACCAGAACTTGCTTTACAGTTTGAGCTAAAGGAACGTTACTGCAATTATGAATTGAAGGTCACCACAGTTGGTACCACTGACTTCTGACTAATGGCATAGTGAGGCCATTTGGGTATGATTTTTCTCCAAAATATTAAAGTACTGGAGACTTGGTCCAAAAATCTGGGACGTATGGAAGGTGCTAGGAAAATGGAACCAGCATTCTTGAGGAGTTAATGCAGTTCTCACGGGTCTTAGTTAGTTTTTCTAAGAGTAGGATGTTATAAAGTGAGGCTATACCACATGTCTGGCCCTGTCTGCACTCAGCTGCATCCCTTTCTTCTTCCTCATCATGTTATGTAGCCAGAGGAATCCCAGCAGCATGGGTCTTCCAGTCACCAGAATCTTGAGCCAAATAAGCCTTTACAAGTTACCTAGTCTTGGGCATTGGATATACCAACAGAAAACAGACTGAAACAGGAAAGATTATGTAGTAGTAGAAAGCAGAGACATCTGGATGGATGAGGATTTCCAGAATTTTATTGGCCAACTGTCACATTGTTTTGACCTTTAGGAATTATAGTGCTTTCCCCCTGCTACCACTGTAGGAGCCATGCTGAGCCTCTGTGAGACTTGGGAGCTTCAGTGACCTACTCCAGAGAGGAGGGAAATCCTTACCATCACAGAAGCAACAGTGAACCTCAGGAACCTTGGTAAGCTGCTTGGGAAGGAAGAAACTCCCCCCACTGCCCCTCTACTATCCAGAGAGTCTTGGTCTGGAGGAACCATGGTGCCTGGCCCATACTTCTACACTGTGGATCAGGTAGCTCACATGGGAAGTGCCTAGGATAATCAACCATCTTGGCTGGAGGAACCCAGGGTAAATCAGCTATAGCAAGGGAAATTACTTTGCATACAAACTCCAAATTTACAATCAATTCTGTTGCGTAACTATAGACTTTACTCCTATGATCTAAAGTATAAAATCAATAGTTACCACAGTTGGTCAGTTTCTAAATTGTGCTTACTGCTAACTGTACTACTGTAGCTCAGATGTCATATCTGTTGTAATCAGTTATTCTTCTCTGTGTAACAATATTGGGAAGCTCTGTGGTAATAATGTCACTAAAGTCCTACACCAAAATACTGGGGACTGAGCTAAATAGAAACCACGATCTCACTCTCAATTAACTGGGAAGAGAGGATTTGGTAAATACAAACCAAGGATTTCATACACACAAAAGATATCCCTGAAGCACAGACTATTCCTGGAGAGGCTTTGATATTAGTGATATAACTACTGACTAACAAAACTCACAAAGATCACCCAGGAACAAAATTTTAAAAATTTTGAAATAAAAAATGTTGCAACAAAGAAAAACACAATCTCAGAGCTCCAGCCTACCCAGAACAAGTCCAGGAGATATCTCCAAAAGAGAAACTGGGAGTCACATACCTGAAGTTTCTGAAAGGATAGCAATTAAAGTAAAGAAATAAATCTATCAAACTATAGAATAATTCAGACCAGAAGTATTCTGTAACATAAAAGAATAAATGCCAACCACAGTGAAATAATTGCTCAGCATATCTTAAGAAGACACAGATTTTAAAAAAATAGAGAATAGAAAAATGAAGGAAACCTTGAATGAACAATAAAGGAAAGAATTAGAATGCATGAAACAGATTCAAAGAGATATCCAGGAAATTTAAAATTTCACTGAAAGGTGATAAAATGGCTTGCATGAAACTGAAGACAGACACTCACACCTTGAAGACATCATCACAGCTAGCAATCACAAAAGGAAAGATCTCTTAGAAATACCAAGGAACCAGGAAATAATGACTCAATATTTGCAACATCATGCAAAGAAAAACAATATAGACTGGCAGGTGTCAACAAAAAGCAAAAGTCAACCCTAATGACATAAAATGACCTTTTGCAGAAGTAATAGCAGAAAATTTCCTGAGCATGGGAGAAGAATCTCTCATATATATAAGTGAAGCTCACAGAATTCCAATAAGCCATAGCTAAAGTAAATCTAGACATACACATGCAATAATCTAGATCGGGGCCAGTGAGATGGCTGAGGGGTCTAAACTGCCTGCTTAGGCAAGCTAAAGCAACCACAGGGACTGCAGTTCAATCCCCAGTACTACATGCTGTGCCAGCCCCACCCCCAGAGTAGGCTGAGCCAGCTGTAAATAATAATAATAATCTAGATCACGGAAATTCAGCATGGGAACAGAATATTAAAAGCTGTTGAAGGAAAGAAGCAGATCACCTATAAAAGAAAGTCCCTCAGAATTGTGACAGATTTCTCAACACAAAGTATCAAGTAAGCAAGAGCTTGGAGTGAAGTATTTCAGGTCCTTAAAGAAAATGACTTACAACCCAGATGGATGTGTCTTGCAAAACTATCTTTCAAACGCAATGGAGAATTAAGATACTTCCATAACAAAGAACAGCTGAAGAAATTAATGACCATCAAACCAATCCATCAAACAGAAAGAGATAAAAGCAATCACAATTCCAAGAACAACGATAGAAAGGAACCATCAAGCAGGGCAAGCAATTAAAAAGAAGAGAAAGTAGAACCAAGAGTAGAAAAAAAAAACATGACAAAGATAAGTCAATACATATCACTTATAACCATTGATGTAAGTAGCCTCAATTCATTAATCAAAGGAAGCAGACCAGCACAGTGAGTCAAGAAACAAGATTCAAACATATGAATATATATATATATATATATATATATATATATATATATATGACATTTAACACAAAAGGAAATTCATAGACTGAAAGTCAAAATATGGAAAATAATACTGCATACAACAAGAACTCAGAAAAAGCCAGAGTAGCTCTTCTGTTTGCCAATAACATGAACTTCAAACCATAATTATTAAAAGAAATACAAGGGGAAAAACTGCAAGAAGAAGAGATAACAATCATAAACATATATGCACCTAATATGAGAGCACCCAGCTATATAAGACATGTTTTAACAGACTTGAAAAATCAAATAAGCAACAACACAACCATGGAGGCCAGGGAGATAGCTCCACTGCACAAGTGGCTGCCTGGCAAGTGCAAAGTCATGAGTTCAAACCCTGGTCCTGCCAAATAAACAACACGTCCATAATGGGTTATTTTTAACTCCCCACTGTCACAAAGAGATAGATTTCCTAGATTAAAATTCAGCAAAGAAATAACAGAACAAAACTAAACTTGCAAATAAATGGATTTAGTAGACCTTCACAGAGTATTGCACCCAAGAACATCATAATGCACATTATTCTTAACTGTACATAAGATGGTTTCTAAAATAGATCATATAGTAGTCCACAGAACATGCTTAATACAAAGGAACTGAAATTTTCACCTGCATATTATCTGACCATGGTGCAATGTAATTAAAAATTATTGACAAAATAAATTACAACAATGCCATGAACATATAGAAATTAAATAACACTTTCCTGAACATCCAATGGGTCACAGATGAAATTAAAGAAGAAATTAAACAATATATACAATCAAATGAAAATGCAGACACAATTTACCAGAACCTAGGGGATGCAATGAAAGAAGTCCTCAGAGGGAAATTTCTCATGGTGAACTTTTCACATCAGGAAAACTGAATGAACACAAATAAATAGCCTTAAGCTGCACCTCAAGATTCTAGGAAAATAAGAACAAGTCAAGCCCAAAGTCAAAAGAAGAAAGGAAATTATAGAGATCTGAGAAAAATTAATACAATTCAGACTAAGAAAATAATCCAGAGAATTAATGCTTTGAGGAGTTAGTTCACTGAAAGAAGAAACAAAAATAATAAGCCCCTAGAAAATCTTATTCAAAAAAGGAAATAAAGGACTGAAATTCATGCAATAAGGAAAGAAAATGGTGAAATTACCATAGATCCTTTAGAAATTCAGAAGATTACCAATACCTATGCCAAAAATCCTTACTCGGATGGAAAATGAAGAATGAACAGAATTCTAGGTATATATGAATTACCAAAGCTGAATGAAGAAGGTCTAAAAATCCTGAATGACCTGGGATCAGTCAAAGAAATTGGAAATGTAATTAAAGACTTAGCAACATAGCAGAGCCAAGTCCTGATGGATTGACAGCAGAAATCTACAAGAAATTTAGAGAAGATTTAACATCAGTGTTTCTCAAACAATTTAATAAAACTGAAAGGAAGCCTTAACTCATTCCTAGAAGCAAGCATTATACTGATACCAAAATCAGAGAAAAACAAAAGCCAAAACAAAAACAACAACAACAAAAAACCCACATAAAACTATAGACCAATGTCCCTAGTGAACATAGATGCAAAAACTCCTCAATATGTTGCCAGAAAAAGAAGGCAGAAAATCATCAAGAAGATTATACAACATCACCAAGTGGTACTCATCTCAGGAATGCAGAAATAGTTCAGTATATGCAAATAAAAAATATGATGCTCTGTATCAACAGAGCCAAAGACAAAAGTCACATGATCATCTCAATTGATGCAGAAAACCCATTTTATAAAGTTCAACACTCGTTCACAATATAAACCCTACAATAAGTCAGAGTGGATGATTTTTACTTTCATTTGAAGAAACCATCTATAACAAAGCAACAGCTAACAAACACCATGCTAACTGGACAAAAACTCAAACTTTTAACTTTAAAATCAGGAACAGGACAAGGTTGTCCACCATCACTGTTACAAGCTAACTTGAGTGACTTTATTCTGTACTGCTCTACAAGCTGCTTATCCTTAGGCTCACTTCACCCACCCTATAAAATGTACTGGTTCTTTGGAGGCTAAATAGGACCCCAGTTACTTTCAAACTCAAACTGGGAATTGACTTAACCTTTGCCCTAGTTAAAACAAGACCTCCTGATCAGAACAAACAATGCCTTTGTTTTAGTTTAGCCCGAACTTTGTATTTCCCTTGTTGTAAGACAACTCTGATTTTCACTCTCTGTAACAAACTTTGTCCTTGCAAAAAGCTGGCTCTAGTCTCTGTAACAGACTTTGTGATTGCTGCACTGTACAAACCTTGTTCTCACCGTAAATGTCCTCCCTAACCCCGGTGCCAAATGTCTTTCCTGATTACATACAGAGCAGACTCTGTAACATCCCCTCTCCCTCCCTAGCCCAGGTGCCGAATTTTTGGAGAAGCTCTTCTACAGGCTCCCCCTCCATGATTTCTCTTTAAATATCTTTTTGTTTTTTAGAATTTTTTTATTTTATGTATTTATTATTTTTTCTTGTTTTAGAACCTTTGTTTGTTTATTCACTCATTTTTTTTATGGCCGGCTCAACCCACCCCGAGGGCAGGGCTGGCGCAGGGATCGAACCGCAGTCCCTGAAGCCGCCCAAGCTTCCCCAAGCAGGCGCTTTAAACCACCGAGCCATCCCGCCGGGCCCCATAAGTATCTTTATTCTCTCTCAGTGGGTGCTCCATTCTCCTGACCCTCAGGAGAACGCGGGCCTACTGAACTCAGATGAATTAAAAGCACTCCAAATTCTTTTGTTCTTTGGGTCTTTGTTTTCTTGGTGATGTGCAACAATCGCCACTTCTATTCAATATAGTTTTGGAAACATTAGCCAGAACAATTAGACAAGACGGAGAAAGAAAAAGAATAGAAAGAAGTTAAATTGTCATTATTTGCAGATGACATGATTCTCTACATAGAAGACCCAAAAACACTAACAAAAGACTTGTAGATTTAGTGACTGAATTCAGTAGCATTGCTGGATATAAAGTCAACATTTAAAAATAAATAATATTTCTATACATTAAAAACAAATGAACAGAGACAGAAATTAGGGAAATCACACCTTTCACAATATCATTCTCCCAAATGAAATATATAGGACTCAGTCTAACAAAGGAGGTAAAAGATCTAAGCAGTTAAAATGACAGTATTCTGAAAGAATAGATTGAATAGGATTTCAGAAAATGGAAGATATTCCTTGCTCATGGATAGGCAAAACCAACATTGTGAAAATGAACATACTCCCAAAATTGTCATATAGATTCAATGCAATCTCAATTAAAATACCATTAGTGTACCTTTCAGATATAGAAGAAACATTCCTAAAATTCATCTGTAAGTAGAGGAGATCCAGAAAAGCAAATCAGCCCTGGCAAACAAAGGCAAGGCAGGAGACATCACAATCCTTGAGTTAATATTAACTATAAAGCTACTATGAGAAAACCAGCATACTACTGGCAAAAATCAATCAATCAATCAATCAGTCAGTCAATCAGTCAATCAGACCTTAGGATTATTAGAGCAGGTTATTTATACAGACACAACTGCAAACATACTCAAGCCATCTTATCTTCGACAATGGGGCCAAATATGTTTATTAAAAGAAAGGTAGTCTCATTAATAGATGGTCCTAAAAATTACTGGTTGTCCATATGACAAAGACTAAAACTAGACCCATGGGGCTGGCAAGATGGTTCAGTGGTCTAAAGTACCTGCTTAGGAAAGCTTGAACAACCACAGAGAGTGAGGTTTGATCTCCAGCACCATATGCTGTACCAGCCCCACCCCCAGGGCATGCTGAGCCAGCCATAATAAATAAATAAATAAATAAATAAATAAATAAATAAATAAATAAATAAAATGAATAATAAAAAAAACTAGACCCATGTTTCTTACCATGTACTAACCTAAAATCAAAATGAATCAAATATTTAAATATTAAAATATACACTAAATCTATTGGAAGATTTTAGCCAGCCAAATAACTCAGGGGATTAAAGCACCTGTAAGCAAGCGCAGGGGCCTGCTTTGCCAGCCCTGCCCCCAGGGCACGCTGAGATGGCGATGGAGACTGGGCGAGTTGGCTCACACTGTAATCCCAGCACTTGAGAGGCTGAACACAGGAGAGTCACTACGAGTCTGATCCATGTAATGAGACTCTGTGGACCCTGTAGACCCTGTCCTAGATATAGAAAAAAAAAAATCTACTGGAAGAGAAAGTATGTAGAAGTTTTGAAGCCACGGGTGTAGTAGAGGGTTCATGAACAAAAACCAAACTGCAAGGGAAATACCTCAAAGAAGTTGTTGAGCTGGGGTCTCATCTTATGGAAAAGTTCTTAAACGTCAAAAGAAATCACCAACAGAGTAAAAAGAAAAGCCACAAATTGGAAAAATATTTTAGACAACTGTACTTCACCAAAGGACTTCTATGTAGAATACCTAAATTTTTCTTTGAAGAATCAAGATAAATACCATTCAGAAAATGGGCATCTTACATGCCCATTGTATCTGAGAAGAAATACAAATGGTATATATATATATATATATATATATATATATATATATATATATATATATATTCAACATAACCTGTAATTAAAGAGATGCAAATGAACACAACACTGAGATTCCATCTCACCCCAGAAAGAATGGCTATCATCAAGAAATTAACCAATAACAAATGTAGGTGAGGCTATGGGGAAAAAGGAACCCTTCTCCACTGTCTTTAGGAGTGTAGATTGGCCAATCAATGTGGAAACCAATGTGAAGATTCCTCAAAAAACTAAGATTAGAGATTCCACTTGACCCTTATCAGAAGAATTGAAAACATTGTACCACAGCAACATATGTGAACGCACATTCATAGCAGCACAGTTTATCTAAATCTTGGAAACAGCCCAAATGCCCATCAGCTGAAGAATGGATGAAAATGTGGTACTTTTTATACAATGAAGTATTATTCAGCTATAAAAGAAAGATAAACTTTGGGCTTTTATAGATAAATAAATGTAAATGGATATCATGATCATAAGTGAAAGAAATCATATCACAGGAATAAACATTGTATTGTTTCCCCAGTGTTGCTGAGGTAATTACACTACTAATTTCTATTGGTTTATTGTAATGATGAGTTAATACTTAATTTTTGAGCAATTTTGCATGCCTATATCGGTAATTGGAACAATTACTTTGAATGTAACAATATGCAATATAACAATCACTATTCTTGTCACCTTGTCTTGAAATTTCATACTGTTTTTAGTGTTTTACTTTTTTAAAATTCTCTTTAAATTACAAAAAGAGAGGCTGAGCATGGTGTTGCATTCCTATAATTCAGCACTTGAGAGTTTGAGGAGGAAGATATGGGAGAGTTTGAGACCAGCCTGGGTTACAAAATGAGCTTCAGGCCAACTAGAACTGCATAGCAAGATCCTGTTTCAAAAAGACAGAAAATAAAGATCTTTTTTTTTGGGGGGGGGTGGCGAGACCAGGGTTCGATCTCACAACCTTGCACTTGCCAGTCAGGCACTTGTGCCATGGAGCTATCTCCCCGGCCCAAGACAGAAAATAAAAAATAAAATAAAATAAACTAGAGTGCTGTACTCTCTTGCTTCTGAAATGTGAATGCTAAGAGAGAGAGGTTAGGAAATCACACCCTGGCATGTCCCTTCTCGCTGTTTTATCATTTTTGACTTCGTAATCTTAGCACACAATCCAAGGATATGCTGAATGATTAGGATATTAAGCGATACATTACTAACATGGAACTAATAATCAAGGACAATATGAAGAGGCAGCACCTAAGTGCAGAATTGTGAACAACTCTCTGACATGGTTGCATGAAGAACCCGGAACCATGTGGGACGCAAGGAATTCTTAGAGAAGAAAACTAAATAGTTTCAGTTGGTCCTGGAGATTGTGCTGGTCTTGAATGGAGGGAGGGAAGGACATTCTAGGAACCCAGGACAGAGAAGCCACGGGAATGTTTTATTCAGTATTAAAGAAAGGTGGTACAAATCTCAGACGTGGAAGGATGGACTATAGACCGAGTCCTGAGTGGAAGTCCCAGGGTCAGGAGCAAATCTCAGCTGTGGATCTCTCTTAAGCTGAGCAGCCACTGAGCAACTGCTCAAGGTCAGCCAGGAGCTAAGTGGTAGAAGGCTGTGGTGCAGGGTGCAGGGCTCAAGCATTTGTCTTTGAGTTGCATTTTCTCATGACTTATAACCCCTTTGAAGCTTGCCAAAACACAGGTGCACTTTTGTTTTGATTACAAACTCTGAGAGCAGCTGGGGGCGGAGGGGGCTGTCTGAATCATGAGGCTGCCTGTGCTTTTCCAGCTGCTGTATCCTTCAAAGACCGGAGGCCTAACTTGGGAGAGAGGAGAGCCTCTGACTGCAGAGGCTTGGGTGGGCGGTGTCCTTTCCCTCCCCTTTTGGAAGCAGAAGGTCCTGGTCTCTTTCAGAGCAGACCTGAACTTTCTCCTTGTCACTGATGGCCCTGACTCAGTGCCAAGCCGCTGACAAGAGACTGTGACTGCTTTCAGAGGAGCATTAGTCCTAATGGGGTTGGCAGGATTTTAAAATAATCAAAACAAAGCAGGTTGAAAGGTTCAAGGGGGATGGATGTGGTGACTGCCTGAGCTCAGGTCCCACGATCTGCCCAGCAGCCTGAGCGCAGAACAGCTCCAAGGCCTGCTGCCAAGGGTCTGGGCTGAAAGGAAATCTGGAGTGGCTTTATCAGAGAAATTAGTCTGTGATTAGAGCTGAAAAGAGCCACAAGTCTTAACTTGTATTTAGCACTCCAAGGATACGGGGTCCCATGTGGCACTGAATTACTCCCTTTGGCTGAGGCAGCCTAGGGAATGAATGGGATGCCTTTCAAGGCGGTGGGAGGAGAGATGCGGCCCAGGGACTGCATCACTGGATGAGCCTGGGGCAGGTGTGGTATGCTGTTAGGGGAGGTTAGACTCCCTGCAGACACCTAGGACCAGTGTCAGAACCAGGAGAAGACGACACTTGGTCAGTTGGGTATTACATTTTAATACAGATGGAATACTGTACAAAATATCTTTCCAGGGAAGAAGCACAGGCTTTCAAGGTGAGGGAGAGGAAGGGAATTATTCTCTTACCTTTCTTTACGGTGGGACACTGTGTTTAAGCCACAGGCACCGGCCAAGCCGGTGATTCCCTGTGTGTGGGGCTGATTCCCTGTGTGTGGGGATGCAGGTACAGTTGGAGAGCAGCCAGGGTGTGAAGCACTGGTCAGCAGCAGTCGCTCTGCTGAAGCTGTCTTCTGCATCCACTGAGCTTTTGTCTTCCAACCCTGCGTGCTTCTTCTATGGATCGAGCCACTGAAAAGATTCTTCCAAAACCAGGAGGATTGTCTTGCTGTGAAACAGACAAGACTTATGGGGTGATGCACAATGTGGGGCGAGGCTCTGGGCCTTAGTGATGAGGAAGGCTTATGTATGGCTGCGCTAAGCACCTGGCCCTGACACTTGGAAGGGGCGCTTCGCTTGGCCAGGAGTAGTCATCCGCAAGGGTCCTTGATTGTGCACCAACTGGAGCAAAATGGAGGATGGACACTAAAAAAAACAAAACAGAAGACAAGCTCCCTCCTGGAGCCCAAGGGGAAGACATGTGGCCAGGTATGGGCTCAACATCTGAAATTGTTTAGAAAGCAACACAATTTCTCACTTCTCTCTCCTCTCTCCAGACTCTGGCTCTCCATGTCACTGTGTGGGGTTCATTTTTCTTGCACTGAACCATCTCTGGTTAGTCCTTCAGCAGACAATGGCCTCTTCTCATCTTCTAATTTCGCAAAGTCCTAAGTTCAAACAAATAGTCCACCTGACCCTAGCCATGCTGATCCCAACCACCAGGTTAGGTTAGATGAGTCAGAGAAGGTGAAGTATAGAAGCTCTGCAGCTCCAAGGTTATAGTTTGAAGGTGGTGTGGACATTTGTTATACCTGGATCCACACATAGCTCAGAGACAGAAATGCGCATGGTGTGTGTGTGTGTGTGTGTGTGTGTGTGTGTGTGTGTGTGGTCTTTCTGTTGAACAGAGAGCTTCCCCCAAAGCATCTATAAAGAGAAGAATGTTCAACCACTCTTTATCAAAAATTTCTTTTTAAGGCAACTTCCCATAGTGTACTTCAACAAAGTTCTTCATCAGCATGGCCCTCCTGAATCAGGAGACTTGGTCACAGATTCTCTAATCATCCTCTGTCTTCCCAGGATGGAGAAGCTGTTATATGCTGGGCAGCCTTTTGTACATTTACATTTCCTTTAATATGCATTGGGCACAGATGGTTACCAGGTTGTCTCCAATCCATAAGTCTTCTTTCATCAAGGGCTGATCAAAATTTAGTGTGAGCAGGTTTAAAAGGACAAGCTTTTAGGCTTGGAAATGTGCACATAAATAAAAATGTTGCCGTAGCGGCTCCATTGTTAATGAAAGAAAAATGATCCATGCCCTCTTCCGGGATAACGGAGTCTCTGAATATATTTATTTCAAGATTTAGGTGCTGAGGGAACCAGCCACAAATCACAAAGCAACCATTAATGAGCCTCTGTTCCTACCTGTTAAGCTTATTAACTGCCTGTTACCTACAGTTCTATGTCCCACTTGGGGAAACAAAATGGATGCTTCAGCAATGCGAAGGCTGAAAAAAAAAAAGTTAATCAAAAGCACAGGGGGGGCCTGAAAATGCAATCAGAAGACATGTGCTGGCTGAGATTATTGGGGGACTGGGAAGTAGCTAGGAGGATCTGAAGCTGTCTGCTCTGAGGTTTAGCTAATTCCATCTGCTCCTCCTTCCATCTATGTCCTCTTGCTGTATGCATGCTGAAGACAAGAAAGGCATGGCCCTTTTTCAAGGAACCGGCATGGTGATTGGAGGCATACTTTACATGCCTGAGTCAGACTGGTTCTTAGTCAGGGCAGTACTATAGAGGTTTGCGTGAATACATGCTAAAGCTAAACAAAAAGATTATAGAAGAGTGTGGTACAGTACGAAGACCCTTGTGCTGAGAGACAGCAGACTTAGGTTTTGCTCCAGTTCCATGATGACACAATAGCTGTGCCATTATTCCAGTCCAAATTTGGGTTTTTGCATTGGTGAGAATGTCTGAACTTGGTCATTGCTAAAGAGTATTCATAAAGATGCTATTTTAATAAAACAGGACAGGGAAAGAAAATTCCTGACAGTGAGAGTTTGACTGGAACCTCATGAAGTACAGGACTTCATTCATGAAGAAGAAAGAAGCTACTGTTGGCAGAGACACGTGTAAGCCTTGGGCCCAGAGAGGACTCACGTGTACAAAGGGGCTGGCCTGTCTTGTGGGATGGGAGCTGTGGACATCACAGGCCAAGAATGGGCAGACCATGTATGGAGGTAGGCCGAGAGAGTGTAGTGCATAGCTAAGTCCTTTAATACAAATATTTTAGAAATCTTCTCAGTTGCTCCCTAAATTTAAGGTTACATTCTTCTTACTAAAAGCAGCAGCAATCCTTTTAAAGTAATTTGAAAGCAGAGATTAAAAATAAAACTAAAAAGCCTTGGGAATATGATTAATTAAAGGGATCATTTTAAATTTGGAGAATTACTCAAATAAAAGAAGACACAAAATTGCATGCATATGCCTCCATATGTTAATTGTGGCTATTTTTTCATTGTTACTCTGCTACTGGTACAGCCATACCTCATCTATCATTTGGTTTTGGACATCATACTCAATTGACTACAGCATAAACAACATGTAGTACATGCAACAAATAATAACATCATTTAATGAGACACAGGGTAAAAAAAGTCCCCATCATTTTCATCAATCCAGGCTCTCAGAGGAGGAAAGTGTAGCCTTGAATTAATTCCAAGCTTATTGAATCAAGCAGACATTATTAAAATTTTTACTGGGTCAGAGACACAAGGCTCCAACAATCCCAGTACAGACCTGTCCCGTAATGGAGTTCTACAGAGACTTTGTCTACCACAATGCCCAGGACAGTACCTAATGCACATCAGTGCTTAATTGTTACGTGGTGTGTGTGTTTAATTTTAGTTCCATCGATAGGATATAAACTTCATGGAAAACTTATGCCCTTCACCCGAAGGGATATTTTTGCAGGTTAAATATAAGGAAATAAATACAAAGTCTTCCAGTGATGACTACTATTGAATTAACTGATGGAATTAATCAGTCTTCTTCCATTCCTTCTCTACATATGCTTGAAATTCATGGTATACTGAATAATCATAGCTGGTTGAATTTTCACCATTGTGTCCATGTCATTTTGCATGCTTGGTTAGTTTACGCCTGTTTGCTTCTCAAGAGCTTCCAAATCCTTTCCATCCAGTGAAAATTGAAATTCCAGAATTTAATTAAATATTATGTAAGCTGATGGTAAATATAAGTAAAGAGGGTAATTTCTACAAAAAATAAGTTGGTTGACTGTTCTAGAAGAATCAATAAAACCCAGAGCTTAAGAAGTTATATTAAATTAGTGAGAAGGATACCCCTAAATGATGGAAAAGAATGTAAACATCCAAAAGAAAACACTTTTCAACTTTAAAGAAACTGAACCTGGAAATAATTGGCTATGCGTGAGCTCTGTGAGTATGGTGTGTGAGGAAAGCGAGCCTTCAAGTCCACCTGGCAAATACAAAGTGTGCACTTAAAGTTCCAAGGAAAACAAATATTTTAGACTTGGATGTATAATTTATAAAATCCTTTCCTGCTTTCATAAATGTTTCTTTAGTTAAGTAGTAAACTATGCTTCCTGACTGGTAAGAAGCATAAGAACTGTACTAAGACGAAATTAGTATGCTCAGTAAGAATTGCATGGATTTTTGTATTTATTCACCAAATAGGAAGACACTCTTGATTGTTAATGAAGCTGTATCATTGGACTCTTCTCCATCTTTCTAAGTTCAAATCCTGTACTTTCTCCGTACTTTCAATCCTTCTTTCTGACATTTCATGTATCCGAATCTAAAATATGAAAGATCCCTCATTGCTTCGTCCTATTGAGTTTTGGGAAATAGAATGTGCGAGGTAAAAAGGAGGTGAGACAGATGGAGAGGGTGGACAAGGGAAGCAGGACAAGATCCTCTCTGGTCTCTCTTCTGAGTGCAGCATGCATTCACACATATGTTCATGTGCATTATGGAGGTTATATTCCTGATAGTGGCCTCTCCTTTTATTTCTTGAGCTAATGAGTGTGTGTGTACTCCATAGCCCTAAGTGTTTAGATTCATTTGGTACTTATGTGTTCCAGAGCTTTATTTGGTTTATCACATTAACATTTTGCAATAACTGTACATTATAGAAACTATTGTTAGAGTTTCCAGTTCTCATAAGAGAAAGCAGAGTCTTAGAGAGCTTGGCCTAAGGCAACAGTGCATTCTTAGTCAAGGGTCCTATTTCTAGTGGCCATTCTTTGGTCATGGTGTTTATGACAAATGAGGTAAATAGATGTCAGGAAGTTCATGCACATAGGTGTGGAGTTACTTTCTGGCCCCTTAGCCAGAGTTTACTGACTGTATTTTGAAGACAATGGTTCCACACTCACCATGGAGGTTCTGTTCCAGACAGCTCCATGATAAGTGAAAATCAGCAATGTAGCAATGTTATATTTATTTTAGTATCTGTGTATATTTAAGGTTTTATAGACTCTTCCTACACTCTTAAAATTCTTGCTCACACTTTTAAAAGAATTTCTAATGTTCTTAGCCATTATCTAAACTCCTAAACATACATAATTTTAACAACATATGTATACTGAAAAGTACTGCAAAATACCGCAATTTAGCAAAAAATCTGCAACAAATAATTTAAATCAATATTTTTTTGTGGGACCGGGGTTCAAACTCACAACCTTGCACTTGCCAGGCAGGCACTTGTGCCACAGAGCTATCTCCCCAGCCCCGTAAATCAATATTTTTTTAAAAAAATCTATGAAATAGTCCATCTGTGTAGGTCAGACCATGAAATAGTGAGGGACTACTGAACAATTATGCTTTTCAATGTAGTAATCTTTGTGTTGTGGTTCCCTATGACAAATAGTAACTTTTTCTGAATCATAACTGATTTTCATGAGAAATAGTAAGAGGTACATGGACAGGTGGCAACCGGACAATGGGAGAGGAACCAACAGAGGCTCTGGAGTGGTCCAGTCAGAGAGCAGCAGACGACGTGCTTTGCACCAGCCTCGGAGGCTTTCTCTGGGAGTGGTAGCATTGTCCATATGAGGCTACCAAGGCCTCAGGTACTCTAGGAAAGTTACTGAATCATGGGGTGATGTAGCTGAGTTGCCAATAGGAAAGGGACTGTGGCTGAAAGGGGCTGGTCACTGGGGGCTATCATCAAGAAGGGTGTGTCCATCTTACTTTGCCCTTCTCTCTTATGACTCTGATTTCTGACTCCATGGTGAGAATAGCTTTTCCTTCACTCTGCCCCCTTGCCATGCTGCCTTTCTTTCTTTCTTTCTTTCTTTCTTTCTTTCTTTCTTTCTTTCTTTCTTTCTTTCTTTCTTTCTCTCTTTCTTTCTTTCCATACCAGAGACTGAGCTCAGGACCTTGCACTTGCCAGGCAAGCGCTTCTTCTACCTAGCTATCTCCCTGGGCATGCCTTGCTGTTTTCTGACTTGGAACTAGTTGACTGAAGACTGTAAAAATTAGTCAAAATAAGCTTAATAATTAAGGGTGGATGTTGGATATTGTGTTTCTGTGATGAGAAAGTAACTAACACAAGTGGTAGAAGGTGTTCTTGAAATGATAAACTAAATGAAAGAAATCATGCATAGTGTTCTTCTGTTAATTACTTTTGATGAAAATTTTACTTTTGTGTATCTACCCTTCCTCTGCCAAGAACAGAATAGGGTAGCTTGGAAAAGTCAGTTTGTCTGCTTTAAAATAAAGAAGTTTAAGTTAATGTTCTCTAAAAGATCCCCTCTATTATCATGAGTTTAAATATGGGTTTTTATTTTAATCATCTAGTTCTAGACTATCAGTAATTTCTTTATTTATATGTCCACAAATGTATGACCCATGCTGTAGTTAATCTTGATAATCTAACCACAGTGAAATTCTTTAAGGCACTAGTCTTCTAATTGGTTCCTGGAGCAGACAGTTGTGGTGAATAAATTTTTCCAAGACAAGGAAGAACTCTGAGATCATTACCATATTCAGAAGACAAATGCGGCACCTCATGGAAATGTTAATGGCCAGCATTAATTGGAAGCAGAGGCCAAGCTGGGAGTTCCCTGTAGGTTCTGAGAGCCTCAGAGCACTCTGGAGTAGACAGAACACGTCTTTAAGTAATAGATTTAGAAGGCTGGACAGGGAGTATTTTAAGCCCTTTAAACTTTCTGCTTCTTTTTCTCTTCTCTGGTCTGCATCTGCCTTTGTTCTTAGCTTCCAGCGCTTCAGTCTTGCCCTCTTCCCTTTAGCTGCACGTCCCCAGTCGCTGCAGTCCATTCTTAGCATAAGCATTCAGGTTTAGTTATGAGAAAGAAAAGAAGAAAACCATGGAAATATTGGATTCAAGGAATCAATAATGAGGCATCAGATGGAAAAAATATTTAGGAATAGACAATAATATCTAGTTTAAGGTAAATGATGCATGAAACTGTCCCTTTGTCATGTGTCTTCCCAGCTACTGTATTTTCTCCTCTGAGAAGTCAATTCACTATTAAACATACCAGTAATAAATAACTTAGCTTAATTGTAGTTCTTCCTCTTTTTCTCTCTTTTAAGCTTCTATTTGGAAATTATGCTAACTGCACTGTACTTAGAAATGTTTAGGTGACTTACATTCTTTCCCAAACAAGAGGGAATATAAACCACAGCACACATGAGCAATTCATCCAATTGGGAAAAGCAATCGATGCGTTTTTATTATCCATAATGATAATCAGCATTTAGGCAGTATACCATTTGCCAGGCACTGTTCTATCAACTTTACCTGTATTGACTCAAATTTCCACCAGCCCTTTGAGTTAAGATCATTATTTTCCTTTTTACCTTTGGAAAGGGTGGAAGCTGAAACCCAAGACAATTAAGTACACCCTTCTGAAGTCACACACTGGTAAATGGTGGGGCTGAAGCCTGTAATCAGAGGTACTCTGAGATCAGATGCCAGGCTTTGGGATCTGACGTCATTGCTCGCGCAGATGCGCTGCTCTACATTTATCAGTGAATCCATATGAACAAACTCATCTTTGCTCAATGAATTGAAGAGAGTCACTGTTTGAGAGGGAGTGACTGCGTCCTACTATTCTCCAAGACCTGGATTATATGTAGGTTTATACACAATTCAGTGCATTTCCAAAGCTCCGGGACAGCCTAGCAGAGATTCTACCTTCAGTGTGGATCATCGGTTTTGATTTTGTGAAATACTTTTGCACAAAGTCTGTTCTTTCCTGATCATTTTAAAGTAGATCAAAAACTGTCCTCTTCAACACTCTTGCCTTCTCTTGGGCACCAGGATACTTTGTTTTTCTCTTCTCTATCTCCACTGCTGTCCCTAGTTACAGCTCCAGCTTTTTCTATCTGGTATACAGTAGCTTATTTGCCTCCAAAGCAGTACCATCAGAGGATATTTAGGTATGAAATCTTGTTTTTTGTTCTTTTGCCAGAAGCTAAAGTCCATTTGGTTCAGAGGCAGTAGCTGGGGGTAGCTGATGTACCCTGAATCCCTTTGAAGACAGAGCATAGAAAGGGTCCCCAGGGATATGTCCATCGACTTGAAAGCTAACCAAGGCTGCTCCTATGCTAGCCCAAATTCATGCCACACTCAGCCATGGCCAGGCCAGTAAGGGGGAGACTTTGACTTTTATGCTTGTGAATATTGTCCTGGCTTCATTTAAAATCCTAGCTGATTCCAGATCCTCTGGTGTGCTTTGAGAATTTCCAGGTAGTAGAGGGATGCAAATTTTCCTTTGAAGTAAGACTATTGGCTTGAGTCTTTTCAGCTCTGGCCAATAGAGCCAGCAGTGGCTTTGAGTTATTTTTCCACTTGGGCTTTTAGATTGGGATAATGAAGAAGAGAAAGAAACTAGCATAAATATTGCATCTGATCACATGCTATTGTACAGGATAGGCTAGTTGGTCTTTAAATCTTAAGCACAGAATGGCTTTATGAGACATGAACTTTTCTGGTTGGAGGAAGCCTACTTTTCTTTTCAGATTATTAAAAGTTAATTTCAAGATTTCTGTCTTCAGTGACATTTCTACACTGGCTTCATTATTTTGAGTGGCTGCTCTGGATGAATCGTTCCTATCCATGTTCTTTTAAGGATGGATTCTAAGCACACAAAGGTGACTCCGCCACTTGCATTTGACTCAGTTTTGCATTTATTCATTATGCTGAGAGAACCTTATATACAAGGCTGGAAGTATGGTGGATATAGGTGGTCCTCAACTGCATTTTGTGCCTTTTCTCCTGTTAGGATAATTAACCCCAGCTTTCTCTGGCTAATCCAAATTTATATCCATACGAACATGGATAGTGCTGTTCTTCTAAAAAATTGTACAAGTTTGGATGATAACTTATGTTATCCTATTTCTAGGGAACATAGAGTGGGTGTCATTCAGTGAGGATTTACTGTGGTATAGGATAAAATGAGTTCTAATGCTCCTAGCCCATGGATCTGCCATGGGATGGAACAAGTAATTTAAAATGTCTTTGAGCCTCAGTTTCCTCTTCTGTAGACAAGAAATAACATCACAGAGAATTTACGTTGGAATTTACCTAAATTAATATTATGTGAAAACATCCAGAAGTGGCATGGAGTTCAAAGGGGACTCACTACATTTGTTCATAGACAAAGTCTCCTCAGCTAAGGTGAGAGTGGGGATAGATGGTAGCTAGCTATATTATGAATGAATTTTGAGAATGAAAATAAAGCAGAAAATTAAGTGAAAGAAGAGAGCTAAAAGGCAAAGAAGAATGGGTGAAATGAATTAAAAGTAATGTTGGTGTGAGACACAGGCATGCTTTTCTGAAACGCAGCATGGAGATTATTTCCACTCAGGCCTATGTAATAATTTCACATGCAGTCCCCAGGGTGTGTTTGAGATTTCTCACTATGTTCTATATCTTGAGGCTTTTTATGCTCCAGCCCCTCTCTCATGTTCTTTTGAGACAACCTTCGTTTTCTCTGACAGTATGACATTTCTGTGGAAAGGCTATTGGTGTTCTGGGACCTAATTCTCAAAAAAGAGGCAAATTAATCAGAAAAAAAAAATAATCCAGATTGTCAACTGGCAAGGCCAAGAGAAAAGTCACAACTCTGCTCAGGCAGTTGGTTGCAGCTGGTTAAAAATGGGTTACAGGGTGAGGAGACAACATGGCTGACCAGAGGAGGAGCCTTGTTCAGAGCTATTCAGAGAAATTCAGCTGAAACACAGAGCACTAATTGGAACTGCCAGGAACAAGATTTAAGACTATAAGGGTGCACAGAAAATGGAACAGTTAGCCTTTCCCCCATGACCTGTGGTTAGAGAGGTTAAGGAAATAGCCCTACATCTCTGGACCACAGCTTTGGGCTGTCCCCATGCTGCTGGAAATGGAAGCAGAAGGGCACCCCACAGCACCCCATCCATATCTCATTAGAGGAAGTTATAGACTGCAGCAGAAGCAGGTAATGTGGCTGCAGAACTTACAAAGCAACAAATGGGAGATTAGCCCCTCATCTTGGGACAGGACTAAGAACTGAGACTGAACAGCCTTCAACAGCAGCATCAGGGGCAGAAGACCAAACCATATCACAGCACCCCCCCCACCCCCTTCCAGGAGCAAGCGACCCGAGAGGACAGAGACTGGCCAGGGGAACCAGCACACAGAAGGCTGAGAGAAGACTGGGAGAAGCACAGCTGCTGCTGGCTGGGAACAGCCCCTTCCCTCTCTTCAGACAGCGCAGCAAGTGGGAGAGAAATGCTGCCAAGAGAAGCGAGGTAAGGAGTGGGAATTTGCTAACGGACACAAAGTGCTGACTGAGGGCTGTGGCCCCAGACCTCCACGTCTGGAGGCCGAGACCAGCCTCAAATCCAACAAAACTCTACAGCAGATCTGGCAGTGTTACCCAATAATTTTGAGCTCTTGGTGGATACCAAAGGAATTCAATTCGTCTTTTTAAATTTTATTTATTTTCCCTTTCTAGTTTGTTTCCCATTCTTTTTTCATTTTTAATCTTTTACCTGTATGTTTGTGCTCATCTGTCTTCTTTTCCTCTTTTCTCAATTTATTTCTCCAGACATAGTCATGCTTGCATATGAGTTAATAGTCTCTCTACTTTTTTTTGTCAACTTCAATAATTCCTTGCTTACTCCTTGCTTATTTGATTTCTGCTCTCTTCTCTGGTTTCCCAAATCGTGGGTGACCATCCTTTGTCCTCCAGCCTGGCTTTTACTTTATTTCTTTTCAGTTATTCCTGTTCTATTTACTATCCCTAAGCTTCCTGGCCATAGGATACATTTCCTGTACCAAGGGGAAATATTTTGCATACAAGGTCTCAGTTTATGATTGTTTCTGTTATATAAATATAGATTTTGCTTCTATGGGAAAGGGTACAAAATATGTAATTACCACAGTTTCTCAGTTTTTAAACTTTAGCTAGGAAGTCATATCTATCTTAATCAGTTGTTTTCACTTTTGTAACAATATTGGGAAGTTTAGGGTAATAATCTCACCACATCATTGCAAGAAAGGACTGGGGACTAAGCCAAACAGACAGTAACATTTCACTCTTAATTAACTGGAAAGTATCTTGGGACAGACACAGACCAAGAAACTCCTACACACAAAAGACATCCTGAAGAACAAACCTTGCCTACAGAGTGTTGATGGGAGGGATAAATCCATCCACTACAAAATTTTAAAGGGATCAATACAGAAAACAAAATAACAACTTGTAAAATAGAAAATGACAAGACTCAGAAGCAAAATGCAACCTCAGACCTCTACTCCACCCAGAACAGGTCCTGGAGACAGAAGGGAGAGGAAATGGAAGTCCTGTTATGTTTGAAATGACAGTAACCTAAGTAAGAAACACATCAATGAAGCTATAGAGGAAATTAAATCAGAAATAACCTCTCAGATGATTTCTTAATCTCTCAGGTGAAAAAAGAAATCTCAGCATTTATAAAGAAATTGCTCAGCAAGTCTAGGCATAGATTAAAAAATAGATAATGATAGGAAGAGGATAGAAACTGTGAACAGTCAATATAAGAAATATAATGCATGGAACTGATTGAAGCATATAAGCAGGAAATTAGAAATGTCATTAAAAGCTGGCAGAGCTATTGAAATGAACCTGAAGACAGACTTTTAGATCTGGAAGACAGGATCTCATCTAGTGATCATGAAAAGAAAGATATCTTGAAAATACAAAAGACCAGGAAGTAATGATTCAACAGATGCAAAGAAAACATAATATACAAATAACTGATATCAATGAAAACCAGAAGTCAACATAAATGATATTAAAAAACTATTTGGAGAAGTAATATCAGAAAAATTTGCAAGCATAGGAAAAGAATCTAAAATACATAGAAGTGAAGCACATAGAACACCAATAAACCAACCATAACCAAAATAAATGTGTACCCAGACATATACTAATGGAGATCCCAGAAATTCACCACGATAAAATGTTAAAATCTATTAGAGAAATGAGACAGATCACTCATAAAAAGAAAGTTCTTCAGAATTATGGCAGACTTCTAAACACAAATCTTCAAGACAAAGCAGAGCTTAGAGTAAGTTATTTCAAATCTTGAAGGAAATCATATTTCAACCTAGCTTGAGATGCTCTGAAAAACTTTCAGACATAAGATACTTCCATGACAAAGAACAGTTGAAGAAATTCATTGTCCTCAAACCAAGGCTATAAAAGATACTGAAAGATATTGTAGACAGAAATAAAAATGGCCACAATTGCAAGAACAACAATAGAAACAAACTATCAAGTAGGGCAAGTAATTAAACATGGAGAAAAGTAAGGAAGCAATAGCAGGAAAATAACGTGACAAATATCAGCCAATACATATAGTTGTAGCTGCTAATGTAAATGGCCTCAATTCACCGATCAAAAGAGACTGGTGGAATGGATCAAGAAATAAGATCCAGCAATACTCTATATACAAGAAACACATTTAACTCAGAAGGAGTTTCATACAGTAAAAGTCAAAATTTGGAAACCAATACTGCATGCAATAGGAAGCCAGAAAAAAGCAAGATTAGCTGTTCTGTTTATAGACCATATAAGCTTCAACCCAAGAATGATCAGAAGAAATAAAGAAGAAACTACATACTTGTTAAAGGAGAATTTGAAAGGAGGAAATAACAATCATATATGTAAATCAAATAAAGGAGCACTGAACTATATAAGAAAATTATTAATATACATAAAAAATCAAATGAACAATAACACAGTTATAATGAGGACTTTAATACTCCACTGTCACAAATAGATTAACTGGACAAAAATTCATTAAGGAAATATCAAAACTAGAGCTTGCCAGGTAGCTCAGTGGACTAAAAAGCCTGCTTAGGCAGAGTGCAGCTGCTGGGATTTGATCCCTGGCATGCTGTGCTCCCTCCTCCCCACATGCTGAGACGGTGATTGAAACTGCGTGTGGTGGCCCGTGCCTATAATCCCAGTGCTTGGGAAGCTGAAAACAGGAGAATCACTACTAGTCTGATCTACATAGTGAGACCTTGTAGACCCTGTACCAAATACATAAAAAAGAAATGTCACAAATTAATCAAAACTGTGAACAAATGGGCTTATTTTTTAGAGTGTTCCACTGAACAATCACAGAATACACATTCTTTTCAGCTATGCATGTATGTTCTCCAAGATAGACCAAATACTATCCCATAAAACATGCTTAAGTAAATGCAAAAGAATTGAAATTATGCCATGTATATCATCTGAAATTAGTACAATGAAATTGGAAATTAGTGGCAAAAGAAACTACAAAAAGTTCATAAGCACATGGAAATTAGGTAACGTCCTCCTGAACAACCAATGACTCACAGATGAAGTTAAGGAAGAAATTAATATATACAACAGATACAATGTACTGGAACCTGTGGGACACAACAAAATCAGTCCTAAGAAGGACCTTTATAGCAGTGATACCTCTCATCAAAAGAATCAAATAACAACAAATAAAGAACCTAATGTTACACCTCAAGCTTCTTTCTTTTTAAAAACCATTTAATCTTATTTGGTAAAGGATCTCACTACACAGCATGGACGCACAGTGATTCTCCTGTATCAGCTTACTGGTGTGCACAACCATGCCCAATTTTAGTGGCCAGCTCAGCGTCATGGCTTACAGTACTGGGTATTGAACCCAAGTCCTTGTGCTTGCCATGCAGATGCTTAGACTGTCAAGCTATCTCCCCAGCCCTGAATTTTCTTTAAAAAAATGCAAGTCAAGCTGAAAGCCCACAGAAGGGTAGCACTAGGGTTATAGCACCTACCTGGCAAGTGCAAGGTCCTGAGTCAGAGAGAGAAAGGAGAGAGAGAGAGAGAGAGAGAGAGAGAGAGAGAGAGAGAGAGAGAGAGAGAAGCCAATAGAGGGGAGAAAATTATAAAGATCAGAGTAGAAATTAATGTAACAGAGGCTTAGAAAATAACACAAAGAATCAATGAATTGAACAGTTGTTTCCTTGAGACAACAAATCAAATTGATAAAGTACTAGACTAACATCAAAAAAGGAAATAAAAAAGACTCAATGAGAAGTGAAAAGATTGAATTTGCCAGATACTGTAGATTCAGGAGATCATTCGTCTCTACTTAAACAAAAATTTTACTCTTGTAGGATGGAAAACACAGAAAAAAAGACAGATTCTTTGATACATATAAATTCCTGAAGCTAAATCAGGAAAATATGAAAAACCTGAATAACAAAATATCAGTCAATGAAATTGAAAATGTAATTAAAAATCAACAAAGAAAAAGCCCAGGTCCAGATGAATTCACAGCTGAATTCCACAAGGAATTTATTTATTTTTATTATTTACTTTTTTAAGAGCAGAATATTTATTGAGAGAAAGAAAGCTTCCTTCTGAGTGAGGGACAGAAAGGGGACCCAAACAGGTTGCCCCTCTGCAAGAAATTTAGAGAAGATTTAACAGCAACATTTCTCAAACACTTTAATGAAATTAAAAGGAAAGTAGTTCTCCATAAGTCGCTGCTGGAAGTAAGTATTTCACTGATACCAGGACCAGGGAAAGACCCAATCCAAAACAGAATTACAGGCTGATCTCCCTAATGATCATAGACTCAAAAATTCTCAGTAAGATGCTAGCAAACAGAAGGCAGCAAATCACCAAGAAGATTATACAATATGACAAAGTTCATTCATCTTAAGAATGCAGGTATAGTTCAATATATGTAAATTGATAAATGTAATACATCAGCAGAACTAAAGATGTAAATCATGTAATCATCTCAAAACATACAACAAAATTATTTGATAAAGCTTAACACTCATTCATGATAAAACTTTATAGAAAATTGGATTAAATGGTCTTTGTCTCAAGCTGATAAAAGCTATCTATGACAAACTGACATCCAACATTATACTAAACAGACAAAAATTGAAAGTGTTCATTCTAAAACTGATGTCCACTATCACCACTTTCATTTGATGTCATTCTGGAAACATTAACCAGTGCAGTTGGATCAGAAAGAGGTTGAAAAAGAAGTTAAACAAGCCAGGTGTGGTGGTGCACGCCTGTAATCCCAGCACTCGGGAGGCTGAGGCAGGAGGATCAGTGAGAGTTCGAGACCAGCCTAGGCTACAAAAGTGAGCTCAAGGCCAGCCTGAACTGCACAGTGAGACCCTGTCTCAAAAAGACAAAACAAAAAAAAAAAAAAGAAAAGAAAAAGAAAAAGAAGTTAAACTATGATTGTTTGCAGATGGGATGATACTATACCCAAAAGAGCTCAAAAACTCCATGGAAAGACTTCTAGATTTAATAACCAAATTCAGTAGCATAGTGGGATATGAAGTTAACACTCAAAAATCAATAGCATTGTTGTACACAAACAACAAACTCACTCATAGAAAGAATAAGAAAACCATATTCTTCACAATAACATCCAAAAACATTAAATGCTTGAGAATCAATATAACAAAGGAAGCAAAGAAAGTATACATTGAAAATTGAAGTACTCTGATAAAAAAAGATTAAAAAGAATACAGAAAATCTTGACGATGGATAGGAAGAACACATGAAGTGAAAATGAATATATTCCTAAAATTATAGAGATTTAATGTAGTCCCAATCAAAATATCATTATCATACCTTCCACAACTAGAGAAATTTATCTGTTATTTATCTATTATTATGAGAGACCTAGAATAGCAAAGGCATTCCTGGGCAACAAATGGAAGGTAGGGGATATCTCAATTCCTGACTTGATATTATACTACAAAGCTACTATGAGAAAATCAGCATGGTACTAGCAAAAAACAAAAAGTTCAGACATGAGGACGAGATTAGAATATTCAAACACAGCTACAAAGTTACTCAGGCCTCTTATCTTTGAAAAAAAGGGTCAAACACATTCATTGGAAGATAGTCTCTTTAACAGATGGTCATAAAATAACCTAGTTGTCTACATGACAAAGACTAAAACTAGACTCATACCTGTCAACATGCACTAACCTAAAGTCAAAGTGGATTAAAGATCTAAATATTAAAACAGAAACACTAAATCTCTCAGAAGAGAAAGTAGGTAGAAATCTTGATGACATGGGTGTGGCTTGACAATTCATGAGCAAAACCCAGACTACATAGAAAATACTTCAAAGAGTAAACCACTGGGATCTCATCTTATTACAAAGTTTTTGCATATAAAAGGAAATCACCAACAGAGTAAAATGACAAAGATAGTTCATGGAAGGCAGAAGACAGCAAAAGTAGCAATAAGTGACAGGTAACAAGCCACAACCCTTTTTCTGTTCCTTATGTCTTACCCAGGCTACCTACCCTTAGGGCGTGCAGCATTCACACCCTGGATAGGCCAGCCTTAATCATAGAATAATACCATGGATCAATCCTAGCATCACATACTTGATCTTAGTATCATACACTCTAGATCCAGTCATCTCCAGAAGCTCCACCTATGTCTGCATGAGGCTTTTGCAGGGACATCTAGATACAAGCCACAACTGGTTATTATAAAAATTTCCTGTGGTTGGTCCTCTTTCACATCTCCATCAAACTTGTTGATCTCAGCTGGGATGCATATGCTTAGCCAGAATTTATTTGAAGATACTGTGCTTGCATAACCTTAATACATTATATTTTATAGTATGTATAGCCTACACTCCATAGCTAAACATATTATAGCCAGGATAATAGTTCTGATAAAGTCCAAAGCTGACTGTCCTCCATCCTGACAACCACACTATTTGTTTATTGTAATTTTTTTTTACTGTGTCCCTGAGGGTAAATTCCATAACAGGATTCAAAACTTGTTACTCTGAATTTTAGTTACCATTCTGATTTTCTAAATTTGTTTAGATATAGGAGCTTATATTGATTGACTTTTAGGTAGTTCTAGTTAAATTAAATCTAGGACCACATATCATATTATATATTTTCTATTAATTTTAGTGAAAAAGAAATAGTGATGAGACAGTTTCAAAATGGGTTAGTAGGATAGTTACAATAATTAATACATTGCATAGTGTTGTCTTTGTAGTAGTTATTGAGAGTACAAGATGCAGACTTTTTTTTTTTTTTTGTATTTTAGGGAAGGGTCTACAGGATATTCAGAGTCTTACTACTAGACTGGACTCATAGCGGTCCACCTGTTTACAATCTCCCAAGAGTTGGGATTACAGGCACATACCACCACACCCAGTCTCAATTGCCATCTCAGTGTGCCCCAGGGGCAGGGTGGAGCTGGCACTGTAGGCCTGAGAATCGAACCCCAGGCTGTTGCACCTGCTTGCAGGTGCTTTAATCTATGGAGCTATTCAGCTGGCCCAGACATATCTTGTCTGAACACTGTTAGTTCAAATGTTTCTTCTCTTTCAACTAGAGAAGGTAGTTATATATCTATCCTAACTATTTTGTGTATATTATATATTGTATAGTATAATATATATATATATATATATATATATATATATATATATATATATTACTACAAAATGATCTTTTAGGTTAGCCTTTTTTGTTTGCTTGGTCAGAGATGGTGTTCCGCTGCTATTCAAATATTGTAGGTGCGTGAATTCAGCAAAATAACCCAATATAGTCCAACAGTCCATAATAGTAATGGGTTATGAGCAGACCTGGCAATGTCAGAAGTTGTTGATGTGAGCCTTTTGAGGTTCAGCATATTAATATGGCTTTACTTTTTATATCCCATCATTATACTTTTCTGCTGGATGGTTAAGACAAAGATAAAGCTGAATCTATATAGCAAAAAAAATTAACTTTCATATCTGACAAGGTCAGACAAATCCCCTCAGGATTTATCCTAAAACCATGTATAGCAGTTTATAGAACTTTTTTTTTTTTTTTTTTGTGGGACCAGGGTTCGAACTCACGACCTTGCACTTGCCCAGCAGGCACTTGTGCCTCGGAGATATCTCCCCAGCCCCAAGTTTATAGAACTTTTGTCAGTGTCAAGCCATCTGGATGAGTCATGACCATTGCTTGACCAATTCGCTCTCTATAAAAGCCTGAGAGAATGTTTTTTTCTCTAGGTGACTCTCTTTAGGTACACTATGTATCACTAATCCCTTTCTTCTGTGACCCCATGATCTCCTGGAACAGAAAATTTGGGATACCACCTGAGATACAGGATGTTATAGTACAGGTTCTCTTATGTCACATTACATACTTTTTTTTCAGGACCAGGGTTCAAATTCACAACCTTGCACTTGCTAGGCAGGCATTTGTGCCACGGAGCTATTTCCCCAGCCCTGTTATATTATTTACTTTATGCAAACTTGATAAGTACTTGTCAAAATGCTTGACTTGTGCTTTTAAAATAAATTGTCTGGGCTTTAGAGTCTTTCTCCTATTGTAAAAGATAGTTTTCCTTCCTTTCATCCTTTCCTTCTGCTCTTCAATGTGTTTGACAGTTCTTAAAGTTTTGGGAAAAAATCTATTTCTTTTATTTGTTTATGTGTTTTAATGAAAAGCACAGTTTATCTCTAATGCTCAGAGTGCCACTTTTTAAAAGAAAAGAAAAATAAAACCAAAAATAAATAAATAAATAAAACAAGGTAATTAAGAACACACTGCCCTGTTTAATAATACATGTTTTCTGTTCTCTGGTTAGTTTATTATTTAGAAACTGTGAACCAGTATCTTTCCTATAGCAAACAGAAACAGCATAGGGTGAACCAAAGTCATTAGTATGCAAGGAGCTGATTCGGGGATGTTCACTATAGCTTGTCCTTTCAGTGTGTCTTCTTTTGACATCTTCACCCTGGGTATCCTGGCAACAGAGCACTTCACAAAAACAAAAGTCCCATAGACACTGTTTGCTGAATTCCATCAGAATAATAAAAGGACTGTTTTATCTAAGCATTTGCTGAAGACAGTAATTTAGAAAAATACCAAGACGGCAGCCAAACGTACTTGGTTCAGCAATGACTGACACTGAAGGGGACTCCTGGCCCAAGGCCGGTGTGCATGGGCCCTACCATTTCCAACCATTTGCAGGGAGGTAAGAGGAGGAAAATGAAGTTGCTTGTGAGCTCCATGGAAGGAAAACCAAAATGAATGGACTAGCACAAGAACTCCCTGAAGAGGCCCATTTAGATCATGCAGAGCACATGTCTCCCTACAAGTCACAGATGTGTCCTTACCATCTATAAATAGCTTCAGACAGACTTTTGCTACTGCACAAGAAGCCTTCTTGCTCCCAGTGGTGCGTTTCTTTCACTTACAGCGACAAGCTGGATGCTTAGGGTGGGAAATACTAGGCAGTGGAGATCCTAAACCTTAATAACATTTGGAACTTCTGGGCCATTTCCTACAGTGGTTCTGTCCATCACCCTCTCTAGGTTTTAAGAGGTTGAGTAATGTGATTACGTCAGATCCCAGCCATCTTGCTGTAGGCCACAGTGGGTTAGAGAATGGCTAACATGATTGATCTACAGGTCTATCTGTCAATTATTTTTTCATACTTGTCCCACAGTTCATCCCATCTCTCCACCAAAAGGTTTACCACTTTTCCTCAAGTCAAGTGAGATAACATTTTTCACTGTCAGGCTGATGTCTTTGTTGAACAGAGCGCAAGATCCACAGAGTATAAAACAGGGAGAAATTTAGGAGCTAGGAATTCAAGTTTCCCAAAGAATTATTATCCAAGCAGGCTAAAAACTAGCATAGACACATTTTGGCAGCATGCTCAACCCAAGAACCCTTCTTGGTCCCTACCTGGGCACCACACACCACAATCCTCCCTCAAACAAGCCACATTCATACTGTGTGGTTCTGACTTCCCCTACTTTGTTCCAGGCCACAGCTGACAGGACCAGGATGAAGTCTCTGACCCAATCTGTTGGCTCTTCCAACTCGGAATTTGGAAATGAGATGTAGTAATCCTCATCAGCTGTTTTTTTGGGCTGAGCATAATTATGCTTGGGGGACCACCTTCATCTGCTGGGCATGCAGTAGCAGTGATGGGACTGATATAGCCACATGACAAAAGTAGATCACAGAAGAGGGAATAGAAGGGCAGGGAGGAAGCAAGGGACAGAAGCTGGCTTCTTCTTGATGGCTTCTATTTCTTAGCTCCAGGTGCATCTGGAGTTCAATTTCTCAAGTTCCACGTGCATATATACCCCAGAACTTATGTGGCTTAAAGCTAATTTGAATGAGCTTTGCTTAATTATAATTAACACAAAAGCTTTGACCAATACAAACTGAGCCAGGGCCTCTCTAGGGTTGAAATCTAGGTTTCTTGTGTCTCACTAGTGTTCTGCCCGGGTTACTGGCCTACGTGTTTGCTGATTCCATACTACAGTAGATGTGTATTTGTGCAGCTTCTCTGCTGAGTCTCTGATGAGGCTGGAAAAGCACAGGCCAGAGACTGTTATGTGGGTTTTTTCTAATCTCTAGCCCTTTTTCCCGGATTGTTCTAGAATAAAGCATTCTATTGATGCCCTGTGCATCCCCTCACTCAGGATGGAATAGAAATTTATGCTGGCAAGTCTGAAAAAGCCTTGGATCTTTGTTCCTGGCTCATGGGTGACCTTGTACCACAGCGGGGTCAATTTGGGAGAGATGTTACCTGAGAGGCCTCAGGGGATGAGGTGGATGGCTCACGCTTCCTGTTAAGGGTCACTCTCAAACCATCAGAGAAGAATCCAGACAGCTCCTTGCTTACTGTGCTAAGCTGCCAGCTCTTGTTTTGTTGTTGTGTGTCATTAGGGTTAGGGCAAGGTGATGTCCCGACTGCAGCTGATTTGTTGGGGCAGGAGGGAGGCAGGAGCAAAGCTGGGCTTCTGACTATGGAACCAGCCCTGGTGGCTCCTGCTATGCGAAGCGCTTTCCCTTCAGGACAAGGCCAACTGCATGCACTGGGCAGGAATGAGAGCCATGTAGTGATCCAGGCTTGTTCTTTACACAGGAGAGCTTCCTGCATAATTTGTAACTTCAGAACAGGCAGCCATAGACAGCTGGGCAGAAGGGACTTTGCTTCGCATAGTCTTGCGAAGCAAAAAAAAGAATTAGTGTGATAAAAAACACTCAGGAACTCCTGACCATTCCCATGCTAATCAGAATAAAGTCCAAATGGTATTGATCATATTTTAAATAGTTTCTTGGGGCCTAATTTGGCTAGGCTAAATTCAAGGGCTAGTATGATCTCTCAGAGGGCACGAAAACTAGTTAAGGTGAACAGCCATGGTCCTTTTGTGATGCTGTACTTTTCTTCTTTTTAAAGACAGCAAAGCTCTTCTTTTTTTTTTTTTCTTTTTTCTTTTTTCTTGAAGAGAGTAAGTTCTGTTTACAAGAACCAATGCCATTTGTAGAGAAATCCAGGAAACATTAACATTAAAATGGATTAAATCTTTAAATTAATGGCCCTTTCCCTTATGTATGTACCACCTTCCTATCCTCCTATGCAAAGTATATGTATGGCTGGGCATGGTGGCACACACTTGTGATCCCAGCACTAGGGAGGCAGAGGCAGGAGGATCGTTGTGCATGTGAGGCCCGCTTGGGCAACATAGTGAGTTCAAGGCCAGTCTGAACTACATAGTGAGACCCTGTTTAAAAACAAAAACAAAAACAAAAACAAAAACATACCATATGCATAATACTGAAGTCAGTTATTTCTATTTGCAGATGACATAATCTTATGTATGGAAAAAACTAATGATTCCTGTGCTTGCACTGTGATATCTGATAAATTCAATAAAGTTGCAAGATTAAAAAAATCAGCATACAAAAATAAGTTGTTTTAATATATCCGTGATTAACTAGCTGAAAAAAAAGTTAAGAAACCAATGTTATGTAGGATAATTACAAATATAGCTGAGTAAATGTAAGCAAGGGGATGCATCATCTCCCCAATGGAATCACTTGAAATATACAAGAACACTTGAAAAGTGCCAGTGAACACACACACAAAAGTGAAATGTTCACACAGTGAAAGAAATAATATTACTAACATGTCCATGCAAGGCAGAGCACGCTACAGATTCAATATAATCTCTATAAATTTTTTAATGGTATCCTTTGCAGAAACAGAAAAACATTATTATAATTCCATAGAATCACAAAAGATCCCAAATAGCTGAAGCAATTCTAAGTGAAAAAACAAAAACAAATCTTGGAGTATCACTTGAATTCAAAAATACTGCAATATTTTAGAAAACAAAACAATCTTCTACTGGCATAAAATAGATCTACAGACCATTAGACCACTATAGAGAATGCAGAAGTAAAATCACCTAATTATAGTCAGTTGGTATTCAGCCAGGCATAAGGAAACTGACTGGAGAAGGCCAACCCGAAAGTGGCTCTGGAAAGTTGGATAGCCATATAAAAAGTCAAACACTAGATACGTAGGTCTCACCTTGTATGAAAATCAGCTTATGATGGGATTAAAGATACAAGATTAAGACTGAAATTCTCATGTTCGTAAAAGAAACAGCTTAAAACATTGACATGAATAGAATTTTTTGGTTTAAATCCCAATCTGGTTGTGACAGTGCATACTTACAATCCCTGTATGTGGAGACTGAGGCAGAGTGATTGCCATGAGTTTGAAGACAGCCTATGTAGTGAGTCCAAGGTCAACCTGAACTATGTGACAAGCTCTATCTCACAAACATGTACAATTATCATGTGTCAATTAGTTTTTTTTTTTTTTTAAAGACACACACATTTATTTTCACAGACAGGCATAAACACAACCACCATACTAATGTCTTTAATAAAATAAATTCTCAAATGAATGATTCTGTAGTAACATAAGAAGAAATTTAAAGGGTATATCAGTTGTCTATTCCTGTGTAGCAAAGTACCTCAAAACTCACAAGACAACAATATGCAGTGATTAACTCATGGCCTGTGTGTTCAGAAACTTGACATTGCCTTAGTTGGATACCTATGGCTCAAGGCTTGTCGCAAGACTACACTGAGATTTTACCTGACAATATGTGGTAACTTTCTTAACAAATAATTTCAGTGAATTTTCTGCTGATGTGCACACAGTTCTTCCATGGCCTCATTGAGAATGGGGGTCCTCACACTTCCACATGTTTGAGTCTGGCCTGGCTTGTGACTGGTCTGCCCAGCAGAACATTACAGAGGTGATGATGTCTACTTCTGGACCTAGATTTTAGGGCCTAAAACTTTCTATACTGGAGTCTTATCTAGCCTTTTGATTTCCAAAACCCTTTTCAACCAATTTAGTTCTATAATGTTTTTATTGTAAATTATAGTTTCTCATCATAAAAAAATAAGAAAAAGGAAAAAAAGTATAAATAAGATAACCAAAACCATTGGTGGTATATGTCTTAGCAATAAAACTGCTAAAATTTTGCTATGTATCCTTGCAGTTTTGCTGGTGCAAATAAATCTGCCTCTAGCCATCAGTTGTCTATCAATCAATTTGCTTATCCATTTTATAAAAAATGCTTGGCTTGATTTATATGTACTTTTCTTAAAGTCTGTCAATTTTTAGAGTAGAGTCATTATTTTATTGATCTTAGCAACCTTAGGCACTCTGACAAAGTCTATGGAGATGGCTGAATTGAAATTATAAAGTAATGCTGAAACCAGAGAAGAGAGAACTGTGAAATGAGGATGAAGATGAATCACAGTTTCTCTAGTGTCATTGAGATCTTTATTGCTTATTTTCAAAAGACCCATTTTTGCTAAGGGAACAGAAGGCTGCAGAAGAACTTGTCCACATGAAAGCACTTACTCAGCAGAGGCCCCACGGCCTGAAATACTTAGCTTAGGCAAACACATGCGCAGCCAACATACATCTACAAGTTATAGATGATAAACCTTAAAATAATGAGTTCTGCTTCAAGTAGCACAGGGTGAAACAGAAGTACAGAAGGTAATTCTCAGCCATCAGCTGTGAAAACCAGGAGTTAATTACATGTCTAGAAATGGAGGTGCTGGGTAGAACCAGTTGAACTGCATTGGTGGGTATGGATGATAGATATGCAGGGCAGGGGTTGTGTGGAAAGAGTGGTGGGCGCCGTCGCAGCACACCTGAAATGCAGCCTATGAGTCATTGGTAGCTCCAGGGTTGCACCCAAGGAAGTCAAAAATAATGCATCTGTTCCACAATCAGCACAATGAGGGGACAAGCCCAGTGTTGTGGTTTATGCCTAGTTGTCCCCCCAAAACCTCATGCAGTCATGGGGTGGGGGCTTCTAGAGTTTGAGACATAACTCATGATCCACTGGGATTATGTGTTTTAGTACCGATGGGATTATGGGTGTAAGTACTGCTGGGACTATGGGTGTGGTCTAGGGTGGCTATCCTAAGACAGAGAGCCTGAATGTAATATAAAGAGAGACAAAGAGACAGGCTCACTCTGTTGCTCTCTGCTCTCCTGGTTGTTCCATTGCCTCTGTCACGATATTGTTGCTGTTCCTCTGCCATGAACTGCTGCTCTCTGCCATGTGCCACTCTGCCTTGGAGCCAGCTGAGTATAAAGTAACCTGGAGCTGAACAAACCTTTCCTTCCTTCATTTTGGGTGTCAGGTATCTGTCCTAGCAATGAGAGAAGAGTAACTAAGACACCCAGGCTGGGGGAAGGGCAAGAAAGAAGCTCAGGCTATTGTAACTAAGAACAATCAACAGGCAGTTGACTCTAGAAATAATCTATATGACTTTCAAGAACATGTGCTTCTTTCAAGAGAACAGATAGTACATGAATTGAAGGTAAAGAATCATTTGGAAAATGTGGAGGTTACTCGTTTATCCTCATGAATATTGCAAATGTCATCTGTTCCATCCAAGCCTGGAGGAGAAGAGGGGACTTCAGTGAGGCCACTGCTTTCTTCCTTGATCTCTGCCAGAAGACCAGCCTACTTTCTCTTGACAGAGGAAGCTGGCCTTGAGAATTTTCATTGCAATCTATATTTTCCTGATGGCAACGTCAGATTTGATAGGTTCTCACAACTTAGCATGTTCGAGTTTCCTGTCACTAATCACCAAAGCCAGGCATTGTCACATACCTGCAACAATCTGAAGAATTCATATCCACTAAAACAAACCCCCTTGCTGTATTGCTGGAAAAGGAACAGATTTTTGGCAAGTTGTCAGATCAAATGCAATTCCACCAAGAAAATTAGCTATCCAAATTCCAGCATCAGCTTTCTTTTTTCCTAGAGAGCATTTTTGTAATACTGTGACCAACGTAGCATTAATTAGAGGGAACTTTTGACTTTATTATATAACAGTCATTGACTCATTGACCTTGGTTGGTTTCACAAGCTAAATGGAAGATGAATAGCTGCATGACTGGTTGTCAGGCTAAACTATATATATATATATATATATATATATATATATATATATATATATATATATATATAAATATATATAACCTTGACCTCCTGGTGTAGTTCAAGTAATGTCAGCACTTACCCAAAACAATGTCTAAATTCTATTTAGAATAAACAGAATAAAAAAAATAATACAAGCATGGTAGAAAATACTGCTGTGAAAATTTATATTTAAGTTAGAGTTCTTTCCAGACAATGTACTTTAATACTTAATATTAGATTCCAATCTAGAAATTCTAAATGTGGAAAAATAAAAGATATGATATGTGGTTGCTCACCTCAGTTTTTATAGTGCTGAGTTTGAACCCAGATCCTTGCACAT